>PVLD010003755.1:0-136824 GCA_004027595.1 Dinomys branickii | reverse complement strand
TTGTCTATTTCTCGTCTGTGTAGATGGAGCATTTCTTCCATCATTGTTTTCATCTCGTTTTTTATCTGAGAAATAATTGTAGGTATGTGGGTTATTTCTGCTTTAAGCTCTTTCATGGCCTGTTGGAGTTGTTTAATTTCGAATGCAATCGTTTCATATCTTGAAGTTATGAGGCTTCCTGATTCCCTTGTTTCTTCCTATTCAAAACTTGTTCTGGGTGGGGTTGAGTTTTGAGACTGCGTTTTGCCTCTCTGTTTTCCCATTTTTGGGTATCAGATTCAAGATGTGGCGCTATAAATTCGAAAGGCTGTTCATCAGTAGAAGGTCAGCTGCAAATGCTGCTCGAATGATTCCTTCTCTTTGGGAGAATGTCCCTTAAGCTTTCTGCTGAGAGTTCCGCTTAAAAGGCTGTACAGATATTGGTTAGATACTCCCTTTCTAGTGACCTGGGTGAGGTGTGTAAGACTGCTCCCCCACCCTCCCAGGGTTCCCTGCAGGTATAGGGATGGATCTCCTCCCCCACTCAGTGATCTGGTCGCGAGCGCCGATATCTCACCAGTTATTGGAGTACCTGAAAGCTTGAAGGTTCCAAGGTGCCAGTCTATCCTTTGGGGCTTTCTGCGTGGCTCGCCCGATGCGCACGAAACGTGAGACCGCTGGGCGTTGCCGCCGCCAGAGAGCTGCTCTCTGTCGGGAGTCGCCGGAGAGCTGCGCCGGGTCGGGGGGGCGGGAGGGATCGAGCTGTCTGTATTCTCGGGGCGCCAGGACCCAGCAAATCCCTCTCTCCCGCGCGGCTCGCCCGACACGCACGAAACGTGGGATTGCCGGGCGTCTCCGCCGCTGGCAAGCCGATCTCTGTCAGGAGCTGCCGGGGGGCTGCACCTGCTCGAGAGGCGGAGGGGCCCGAGGCGGCCGCGCTCCCACTGCGCTTGGACCGATCCCAGCTTCTTCCCCGCGGGGATCGTCCCCGGCTCCCAGCGTCTGGGAATTTCCCACGTCTCGCCCCGGCAGCCTGGTCCGCCCTACCACATCTCCCCCGGCATCTCAGAGAAATACGCCCAGTTTAAACTTCCCAGCCGAGGTCCCGGCATTCACGCTCGCCAAGTCTGTCTCGAGCTGGTGGTGTTTATCAAGGAGGCTCGCTCCCTTGCTGCTCACCTGGTCGCCATCTTCCCCCAGGACCTCTTCAGTCACTTCTAAGTTTTCAATTCTTAGAAAAAGAAATCTTGAAAAATTACGACTTTTAGGTACCAAAGTTAATTCTGGCATGGTGCTAACAATTTGACTATTAGTAAATACTTTAAATTCAATTTTTTGTTCTTTTAATTATCTCACAAGAGTATTTTAAAAGCTGCAACTAAAAGATTAGTTATGTTATAATTTATTATCATAATATTTTATATAACAAAGGTCCAACAGAGACAAATTTGTCTAATTACCATAAAGACTGACATATGCTCTGAAAAGTTAACACATTTAAAGGGAAATTTAGAGTGTACAGTTACTATTTTCCAGAAAGTTGCATCAATTTATAGACTCTGAGATTAGGAATAATTTATTGCAGAGACCAAAAATAAAGAAAACAGACATACTTAAACCATAAAGAATACTACTGCTTTAGTAGGTTAAAAATAGCATATGCCTTCTAAAATTTTCATAGTAATAAATATAATTTGAAACACAAAAATATTTATCAGGGAATTTCATGTACTTGTAGACAAATTAAAACTTCTGGGAGGTTTTTTTTTTTCACTTATCTATCTTTGATGGTGCAGTTTTACTTTATTTAGACTTTTGGCTTTTCATATTAGAGAAAACACGCAAGATTTAAACTTGTGTGTCTGTGCTCGCTTAGGCAGCACATATACTAAAATTGGAACGATACAGAGAAGATTAGCATGGCCCTTGCACAAGGATGACTCGCAAATTCGTGAAGCGTTCCATATTTTTTAAAAATCCCTGGAACTTATCCTCTCTATGGGAGGCCATCACTGGTTCCTCTTGGTGGAAATCTTTGTTAACTATATTCATAATAATCTTGTTGATCTTATTATTTGGCCCATGCATACTTAATTGGCTCTTTGCCTTTGTCTCCTCCAGACTTAAAGCTATACACCTACCCAAGACGAAAACGCCTGGTGTCTATCGAGGGCCTTTAGATAGACCCTCTGGAGAGTATCTCTGACTGCCGATCAACAACTACGACCCTTTTTAGCCTGAAGAAGCCAGAGCGGTCATCGCCCGTTACTCCCTCACGGCAGTTCAGGTTACTTCCTCAGAGGGGGGAATGTTATAGACAGCTGAGTTAGATAAAAATATTTAAAAATATTATAGGCAGTCAGACAGGGCCAGGCCCTCCAGGGAGCCAGCAGACCTGAAGGAGCCAGCAGACCTGTGGGCCAGACCTCAAGAAAAAAGGTGCTAAACAAATGCACCCACTTATCTCCCTAGGTGTAAAACATAGGGATTGATATTCTAAATAAGTAACAACCACCTTCTAAAAAGCCAGGAAGAGTCACTAGCCCGACCCCCACAGAAAAGCCCCTAATCTGCATTCATGCCCGCTTGCTACGTGACTCGCTTCCCCATTTGATCTCAGTCCACTCAGTCTTACCTGGACAATTATGTCTGTGATCTTATTGGTGGACCACAGTGTTGTCCATTTCCCCTACCTTGGACCCGCCTCACCTCATGGTTTTTCCCTATAAAGTCCCCGGAAAAGACAGAGTCGGGGGCAACCCACTCGGGTCCCCCTTCTGTCCCCCTCTTGGACAGAAGCTTTCTTTCGGGCTGGAGGTACAGCTCAGTGGGCTAAGTGCTTGCCGCTGAGCACTAGGGCCCTGAGTTCGATCCCCGGTCCCGGAAAAAAAAAAAAAAAAAAAAAAAGAAGCTTTCTTTCAATAAATATATTCTGCTCCTAAAAAAATAAATAAATAAACTTGTGTGTCTGATTTATTTCCCTTAACATTATGTTTTCAAGGCACATCCATTTTCCTACTAAGATCAAATACATCTTTCTTTATAGCAGGGTACTACTCCATTGTGTGTGTATATATACCATGTTTTCAACATCCATTTGTCTATTGATGGCTATATAGGTGGCTTTCAAGGTTTGGTTATTATGAATTGTGCTGCTATAAACATTGATAAAAAAATATCTGTGATATTATGCCTTTAACACTTTGGGGAAGATACCAAGTAGAGGAATAACTGGGTCAACTGTTTATTTTTCTTGAAGAATCTCCATATTGATGTCCATAACAGCTGTACTAGTTCACAGTCCCATCAATAAAGTAGGACGGCTCATTTCTGGCCACAGCCTCACCAGGAGTATGAACATTTTGTGGAAAATAAGGAAAAAAAATCATAACAGACTATATTGCAACAAATTGCAGCATACCACTTTTCTGGAAGATGATATGGGAAGACAAAATAGAGCTCCACATAAGATTACACAAAGACCAAATTAAAGCCAGTTTAACAGTGTTTAAGAATGGACTATTTCATTCATTTGAAAGAAATTAGTTTTGAATATGTATGTTACAGTCATAATTTGAAATTATTTACCTGAGTTCTAGAAGGAAGAATTTAGAAAATTTTTGGTAAGAGGTTTTTGGAGATTGCATGAGACAGAACAATATTAGCATTGCTTTCCACTTTCTCATATGAATCACTGAGAAATAGTGTTCAGATTAAACTTCACAGGTCTAAAGTATTATAGTATATAGGGTCACAGCTTGACCTTTGTCTAGAATCTGTGAAATTTACACGGATTCTATTAAGTATTATTTCATCAGTTTGGAAGGATATCCAGAGGAAAACCTGTTCTATAAAAAAAAAAAAAAAAAACAGAATTTTTTTTCTACATTTCAGTGAAATAAAGTGAATAGGGAATAATGAGAAAGCGAAATGTCTCCTTTGCAAGGCCCACATTTCATAAGATGCACTTAGGGCTGTGGGAAAGCCACACTGAAGACCGCTCTGAGCTCTGCTGCAGGTTTTTATTAGTCTGTTAAAAATCTGTCAAGAATCGTTGAATAGGCTTGGGTCCTTGATAGTCACAGTCTTCCAGCTGAGCTTAAGTATTGCTTTGCATCTCTGAAATTTTCAGTTGATATACAGGCAGAACATTGATAAATACACCATTTCTTTCTTTTTTTTTTTTTTTTCCGGTACCAGGGATCGAACTCAGGACCTTGCGCTTGCCAGGCAAGCGCTTATGCTACTGAGCTATACCCCCAGCCCCTACACCATTTCTTTAAATGAAAGCTTTTTATCCTTGTAATCCTTTTTCTGATTGGAGTTTTATAAAGTTTAAAATAAAAATATCTTATTAGTAAGGATCCCAGTTTCTTTCTAAATATAATAAACCTAATTAAATATCCATGGTCTTAAGTATTATAATGATATGTAAGATGTTTTCAAAGTCCAGCTTTCTTCTGAGAAAGAGATTAATGCCATGCATTTTAAATGAGTGAAACTAACACAAACTAATCCAAAATCTCTTAAAAGTAATAGAAAATAAAACCTAAATAAATAGCTACATATTTTTCCTTTTATATGAGTTAGTATTAACTCATTCCCAAATTGTTGAATAAAATTTACCCGAAAATTTTCAGTGGACATTTAAGACAGTTACAGGAAAGTTTCATGTTTACATAAATCAACATGACTAAATATTATTTTAAATAATGACTCCAGTAATAGTTTATTGGTTCATATTACAAAAAGTTATCTATTATATGGCAGTGTTTATATATAAAACTGAAAAATACTTTTTAAATTTAGAAATATGTGTTTTGTAAAGAAAAATCATGAGTACATAATACTTCAAGTGTCATATAGATATAATTTTAACTTATTTGATGTTGACCTTGTTCTGTTACACTGAAGGTATTAGTAGATTAGTAATATTTACATATTTACTCATTTGTGTATTTCTTAATAAATTAATTAGTAATATCAATTTGACTCCAGTATTTAGTTTCCTAAAATATGCCATTAAATATTGTCTGTTACATATGGAAAGTTTTATCTTTCTCTCTGCCTAAAAGATACGTAATGATGGTTCAGGGGCAAATAAAATATCTCATTCCACAATGATATCAGACCCCATAGAGTGTTAGTGGCCTCATTTTCTGAAACAATGATATCAACAAGAATAACCACAGGTTTGTACATGTCATTTACTTTCCATAGTGACTTTTTTGAAATTCTTAGAACCACTCTTTTTCAGTTGTTAAAACCAAAATGCAGAAATACTCACCTCATGTTACCACTAGTGCCCCCAACACTTGCAAAGTACAGCACAAAAACTTCCGTAGAATAGTTTGGCAGAATTCAGAACCCTAACTTGCAACTTGTGTCTTCAGATTTTGGAGACAGTCTCTAAAAAGGGACAATGATGTCCACATAGCCATTACTTTTACTTCTCTCATTAATTTGTTGTTAATAAGTCTTGAAAATAGTGCTACAAACAAAAGAAGGATTCCCCTATTGAGTCCATATCATGCTTATGAAAATACTTTAGCTAAGACAGCATTTCCCCTCATAGCATCATTGCATTTGTTGAACATATCGGTAAAATTGTCATGGCTTAATAAAATTTAAATATACATTATATGTAGTTAGGCATGGGTAGATATTTTAAAATATGAATTTCATTCTATATTTATTCCAAGGCACTCTCAAAATTTAAATTACTGGCTGACAAAGAGTGAAAATTATTAACCACCATGTGGTCCTTTCCAGTTAGTCCACACTAACTTTCTAACCCTGAAGGCACAGAGAGGAACTTGTGTTTGTACTTTCTATCTTGTCACCCAATATCACCGCTAAATTGGCATTATCATAATGAAATGAATCTTTATGGAGTTCAAACTATTTGCCAATTATGGTGCTAAATCCTTTTGAATCCTCACCCAACCTCATGAGTTAGGTTGCATTATTGCACAGACTATATCTGACAGAGGTGAAAGACAAGCTATATTTGCCTCTATAATTTTGCTGAGAGATAAACTCAGTTACTCTATGTCTTTAGCCTGAACCATGATGTGTCTCTTCTTAGGAACTGTGACTGAGAAGTCCAAATAAAAGATTGCATGTGCATTATGTGGCTATATTTGTCTATTCAAAGAGACCACAATCCAAGGTTTCTCTCATAAAAATAATGCTAGCACTATATGTGGTCCTTTTACTTTTAGAACATCTCTTGCTAACTTGGTATGGCTACCATATTACCACTGCCTCAATCCTATGATATCTTCACATCTATGCATAGGTGGAGCAATAATTCAGTTAAAGTCTATACACTGTACATGCTGTTTACACAGAGTGTTGTTTTAGTGATAACTTTAAGAAGTTGTCTTAGTTTCATCTAAAAGTAAAGGCCATAAGTTTTTAGTAGTAAAATGCTAATTCAATTAATATTATTTGATTTCTTTCTCCTTTATTTGAAAATAAAATTTAATTTGTGTTTCTGCATACATAGTCACTTTTTGTAGAAACTACAGAAAATTACTGAAGTGTATTAGTTAGGGTATTGGCTTATCTCTTTAACTGCAAAAAGCATTGGTTTAGAGTGAATAATAGCATCCTCTTCTCCAAAAACTCTGATGTACCTTCTGTACAGTTGCTTTACTATTTTTCTACCATTTCTGAGTAAGTCTTTTGAACTTCTAAAAGCAGGCAAATATACCCTTTTCCATTTGAAGGAGTCCTTGAAGGGCCTGGTGGATGGGCCTCAGGGAGGACAGCTGCTCACCTCATGGCTGCCAGGAAGCAGAGAAAGGAGGGAGGGTCCAGCAAGGACAATTTACGCCTCCAAGTGCTGCCCCAGTGACTGCCCCTTCTATGCATACCCCACTTCCCAACAGCACAGCAGCTGCTGATTTGGTCACCCCATGTGAGGCCTCCTGAAAGCCCTGTCTCTGAGCACAGGAAGCTTGAGGGTAACGCTCTGGATCTAGGCCATAATGATCACACAATAGTTTCTCAGTAATGGAGGTTCAATCCAGAGTTATCTCACTGAACTACATCCAGCCCTTTCAGTATTTTTTCTTTTTCTGTGATACGTCTCACAGAGTTGCTTCATTGTACAGGTTGGACTTGGACTTGCAACCTTTCTGCAGATTTACAGGTCGCTGGGATTACAGACATGCACCTCACTCCTGGCAGTCACCCAGTTCTTAACTGCAAAAATCTCTAAATAATAGTGTCTCCAACAAGATGGATGCTTGTCCAGCCAAAACTGCCACTGCTTTATTGGCAAAAGAAAAAAAAAATCAAATGGCTAGTGGGAGCGATAACTAATTAAGAATTGAACCTATAACCTTACTGCTATCTAAACATACCATGTTAGGCATTTTCCTTTCTATTACCTAATTTTCTTTCTTTAGAGTTTTACTACTACTTTCTCAATAGTATGATCATTGCTGAAATAAGAATATAGAATACAAATATTATTTTGGTATTACCCATGAGACAAAGTCCTGAAAATATGAATACTGCATCAAACTTGCACACAAAAGAAGTAAAAACAGTAATCAGAAATATTTTGATAAAACAGTACTATTATGCTTGAAGAATGACCACACAGTTCAGAATATATAATTCTCCAGTGTGACAGTTAAAATTTGTTAAAATGTGTACTCATAATTTATTTACTAAATACTGTATATCTTATAGTTTACTTTTGTTCATTCTCCACATGGTTTGTACATATACCTTTCCATTTAATTTAGAATTCAATATTTTGGGCCAGGGATATAGTTCAGTGGCATAAGTACCTGCCTGCCAATTCCCGGTACCCCCCCCAAAATAGAATTTAATATTTCTTCTTTATATTACTATATACATTACTGTATCACTGTATGTATGGATATTAATGCTCCATGAAGTAAGGTTTTTAAAAAGATGCTTAGTTTGGATACTTCATAGTCTGACCTTTCTTGCTTGCTTATTTATGCATTAATTTGTTGTTTCTCTGTAGTTTAGAACTTATCTTTCCAGTAGTCAGAGCTATCAATCATATTTCTTAAGGGGCTTTATATGGTCTATTTGGCCAAATAATTCCTCAAATACCAAGATCAATAACACATTGTTTGTTATTATCTTTTTCCCCAGAAATGTATATAGTTATAAAATAACGCATGTGCACAATTAAAAAGAAAAGATGTATTTCGATTCCTAAATTTTTAAAAATATATATCAACCATTACCTCATTTAATCATCCAAAAAACAATTTCTTGGTACTTTATATATTTTTCTTCAGATGGTAGAAAGTATGTTTTATAGGGATTTTAATAGAAGTTAAGTATGACAGAAGATGGTGGGTAGCAATTGTGGAAATGATATTTCATACAAAGCCATTTTTACATTACCTTGGAGGATTTGATTTAGTAACTTGTTGAAATAGGGCTTATTTAATTGTTTTTATATGGTTCTACTGTGATTGGATTTATACGGAAATTTAGGTTAAATAAAGTTAAATTTGTTCTCTATGTTTTAGATTCCTAAATTAAAAAAAATGTAATCATAGTTTTCATATTACTAAGTGAACTGCCAGAGAGTGTAATTGGGGCGGGATCCTGGGCAACACTTCCTGCTTCCTGTGTGGGTGGTCAGAGTAAGAGGGTCACCTGTATGGGAAGCTGAGCCTTCCAGAGGAGTAGAGGCCAGCTGTGTGGGGGTCAGCATTTCCTTGGGGACGTGTTTGATCTTATTTACATATGCTATACTGACTTTCATTATGCAGTGAAATGCATAAATTGATAAGGTTTGAAGATTGACTTATAAATTACAGTTTTTTCATTTTATTTAATTCTTACTTAGTTTAAAAATTAGCGATAATTGCTGAGTGACCCTCTTTTAGGAAGCTACTACTTTATTTCCAACATAGATTGTATGAGTTTTATAAAAGAAGTATTCATGCAAAAACTTCCTCAATTCTGAAGTAAATGCCAAAGTGAAGTGATTTTTTTTGTATTCTTCTCAAAATCTAGCCCTCTAGAAGTCTACTGCACTTACAAGTATGACTAAAACAAAATACAAAACTCTGATGTCACAAATTTTATTCAAAATACATTTTCATGATTTCACATAAACTATTATGAATAAGTAAATAGCCTTTGTTCCCATAGAGGCCTAAAACAGTACTGTAGTTGTGTAATGCTACAGAAACATCTTTATTATGCCTGAGTGATTTGCATTCTTGTGATTGAATCACTATTGCTGCAGTAAACAAAAGAAAGCAATTTCAAATTCAATTATTTAAATGGTGATATTAGTTTGGCACAGAACTGCACAGAAAATCACTTTTGTCCATGACTTAAAAGTCACATTACCCACAGTATGAAGTAGTTTAAAACCAAGATGGAACTAGTAACAATGAAATTGAAGAGCTTTGTTTTTCTTATATATTTTAAGAGTTATATTTTAGTAAATTCTAAACTAAACTACTCCCATCTAGAACTTTTCCGAAAGATCTAGACTTACAAGCTCTCATTTCAGATAAAAATGGAAGGATGAATCACGCTTTTGCTCAATCGATGAGTAAATTTGGGAGCATTAATATATGACAGGCCCTGCTCTGAACACACACCTGTTGGGGTTTCTGTGTTTCTTCTTTTCTACCATCTCTTATTCTTCTTCCTCCGCAGAATGGCCAGATATCTATCCCCATCTTTCCTTATCTCTGTCTACCTCTACCTCTCCCTCTGTCTCTACCACCCCTAACTCTCCCTCTAATTATCTCTCTAATCTACCTATTTCTATATCTCTACATCTACATAACTATCTGTGTTGTCAATTTTAAGATTTATTTTTCACATCCTAGCATTTTTGACTTTGAGAAAGACTTCAAATAAAATTACAAGATACAAAAGCAAATGGAAAGCTTGTAGACGGAAGGAAAATAACACAATCTACACAAAAGAATTGAGGGCCAGAAATGGTAGATAGGCATGAAATACGAGTAACTTAAATTTTTTGAATGCTATTAGACTGCTTAAAAGTAGTGTTAGGTGAACAGTGACAACCTAGTAAAGAACACAGCCAGTCTAAATTTGGGGGTGCTGGACAGGACCTCCCAGAGTAACTCCAAAGGCCAGTCCAAGTCCAACTTATTGATCTGAATCTTTTATGGCTAGGATGGGGGGTTAGTGGCTCATTAATAGCACAGAAGATAAAATGAGCTAAGTGGAAATAGAGTGTCGAATTGGTATATTGTTTGAAAATAGTTTTGGACAAGAAACGTTAGCTGTTACTAGAAAGCCTAAAAATTTTCCACGATAAAGTAACCATGTAACAAGAAATTTTAAGTCAGTGTTATTTGTACCCACAATGCAAAAATTCTCAATGGCCAAGTATGGTTGTCCTTCCTGCTTCATTATTTTCCTCCCTTTTCTCTAGTGGTAGCACAATAATCAGAATAACCATTATAAAATATGTGTTGACTTGTCACTCATTTCTAGTCGAGAGTTTGCACAAGGGTCCTCATTTTACTCCAGCAGAGATCCAAAGACTGTACTGGTCTCAACACTTGTCCATGGCATGAAATCTTGTAGGCTGCACTGTGTCTCTCACCCGCCTTTTGTTCCCTCTTCCCCGTTAGTCCTACTCTTGCAGTGGAATATTCTGTAGCTCTGCCCCATTTCCCTTCTTTGTTCAGATCAGCTGCTGTTCCCATTGCTATGAAAAGCACATTTCCCACATATCCATTGTTCCCTAATGCCTCAAATGCTCAGAGGTGGGAATTTGGGACATGACTGGATCATGGGTATGTATGCTGAATTAGTGCTTTGACTGGCTTAGGATAATTCTGAATGTGACTTACTGAAGATGGGAGACCTGTGCTGGAGTCCCAGTCTGGTGGGACACCAACCAACTGGCTTGTCATGGAATAAAAGGCAAAGTGGAAGGAACGCTGCTGCTTCCTTCTAGCCATGCCATGGACAGTTTCTCCTCTGGTATTCCCCTAGGCCATACCAACCTGCCTTGGAGCCAGCCAACTACAAGCTGAAACTTCTGCAAACCATAAGTTAAAATAACCTTTCCTCATTTAATGTTGGGTGTCAGGCATTTTCTCCTAGCAATGAAAAACTAATTTAAAAATCTAGAAAACTCATTTAATGTTTTAATTACTTTTGTCTCATTGTTCAGACAAAATACCTAACACTCAGTGTTAAAGGGGGAAATGTTTACTTAGCTCACAGTTTACAGAAGTTTCAGTCCATAACTGGCTGGATCTAGGCAGAGGGGTGTCACAGAGGAGAAAGTTCATGGGGCCCACAAAGTATCAGAAGCAACAAGGGGCCTTACCTGCATCTTTCTGTCATTTGTGTCTACTCCAGATTACAGGAATAGGGCAGCACTAAACCAATCATTCTGATTTAGTAACAGCACACCTTTGCATCATAAGTCAGTCATGCACTCCGGATTCAGCCACCTCTGAAAAAGTCCACCTATGACCACAGCACCCCTTGGCTAATTTTATATTAAAAGCTGGGATTACAGGCATATGCTACCATGCCCAGCTGGTAGCAGTCTTTTCAAAATTTTATTTTATTTTATTTTATTTTATTGTGTCTGTGTTTTCAATATACAATGTTTGCATTCCGGGGCTGGGGATATAGCTCAGTGGAATAAGTGCTTGCCTAGCAAGCGCAGGGTCCTGAGTTCGATCCCCAGTACCGCAAAAAAAAAAACAAAAAACAAAAAAAACAACAACAATGTTTGCATTCCTCATGTACAGTTGGAACATGTACATAATGCATCTTAATTCCTGTTTCATCCCTTTCTTCCTCCCTCTTTCTCCCTTCACTCATCTCTTCCTTCCTTTTTTGGGTCCATGTTTGCAGGACATAACATTTGAGTTTGTTGTGTGGAGTTGGTATACTTTTGTACAGTAAAAGAAACAACCAGTGGAGTGAAAAAGACCACCTAAAGAATGGGAAAACATTTGTTGGTTAGCTGTTTCTTAGAGAGAGGAGCAGTCATCACTAATAGCTCTATATGAAGAACTAAAAGAAAATAGACCCACAGAAAAGAGATCCATCCAAAATGAGCAAGTACACTGAATAAACATTTCTCAGAAGAAATACAAATAGTCAATAAATACATGAGGAAATGCTTAATACCACAGTCCATTAAAGAAATGCAAATTAAAACTACTCTAAGTTTCTATCTTACCCAAGAAAGAATGGCCATCATCAAAAAATCAAACAATAACAAATCCTGGAGAGGCTGTGGGGAAATGAAACACTTCTGCACTGCTCGTGGGAATATAAACTAACACAGCATTATGGAAATTAGAGGGCTTTTCAAAACATTGAAGCTGGCCATTCCTTTTCACCTAGCTATTCCCTTTCTCTACATCCTTTCAGAAGTATGAAAGACATCATACTATAGTGATACATATATAGACCTGTGCTTACAGCAGCACAACTCATAATAGGTACATCTTGGAAGAAGCCTTTGTGTCCATCAACAGATGAATGCATAAAGAAAATGTAGTATTTGCACACAATAAAGGTCTGTTCTGCCATAAGGAAAGATAAGCTTGAGTCACTTCTAAAATGGATGTATCTTGAGACCATAATGATAAATAAAATAAATCAGACACACAAGCTTAAATATGGTATAGTTTCTCTTATATGAAACCCAGAGTAAAAATAAAGTCCCAACATTCTCCTTCCTATGACTGGATTCCTAGTTCTTCATTCCTATGAATTCCAATAACAATTCATCTGTTAATAGTGAAACAATTCCTAGTTGCACGTAGTACTTCTGAAGTACTGCAAATGCACTATGGTATTAAAACTTGCAGAATTGGGAACAATTTTAAACTCATTTGAAATAAACATTCATGTCTGTATATACATTATATATTAATTAAAAGAGATTAATTGAGCTGTTTTATATAAAAAAGTGAAAAATGAGAAGCATGATTTGACCTAATGTGTTCAGCCCAATTTTGAAAGAGATCTTCCTTGTATTCAGCTGAAGCCTTGAGCACTGCACTGTTATGAGGATAAAAAGGAAGAATGTGCGAGACAGGACCTGGATTCAAAGCTGGTTTGGAAACTCATTTGACTTGAACTTAGTACTTTAACTCTCTGTATAATGAATAAAGTGTGAGCTGCTTTAGCTCACAGGATCGTCCCAAACATACTGTATTTGAGACCTGGAAAGTATAATATCTGCACTGTTTTACATAGTCACAAAATAGAAGATGTCTATCACATGTGGAAACATGGAGGATGTATTTGTAACATCTCCAAAGATCAAGACATCCAACTCATATTTGTTATCATTTTCTGTGTAACAAATAACCTCTAAACTTAGCAGCAGAAAACATGACATATGATTTTATATTTTCTGAAGTTCAGGAATCTATGATTGACTCAACTGGTTGGTTTTGACTGAGGAGCTCTAACAAGATAACCACAAACTCTCATCTGTGATTTAAAACTTTGCTGAAACTACAGGGTCTGCTTCCCACTTTTCTTGGTGGGAGTGAGGACCTGCTGTACTGCTGTGTGACCCTCTCAGCAGAATGCTCTCTGATGTGCCACTGGCTTCCTCCTCCTCAGTTATTGCAAGTGAAGAAATTCATACACATTTTACAACCTATTCTTGAAAGAGACATAACAACCTTCTGGCTTCTCAAACAACTAGTACTATGAATATGGTGGAATGTGAGGTTGGAACACACAAACACATACTGAACAGAAATGATGAATCACTGAGGCCTTGGAAGTTACACATGGTTGATAGAAACAAAATGTTTTTCATTAGTTGTGTGGACCTGAGTTATTAACTGATGCAGTAAGTGTTAAAAACTAACTTTAAACTGATCTATAAACACAAAATTTATAAAAATGTATCAGTGATGTTTGTAATAGGACTTTCTAAAATACCTTTAAAATAATTTTTCTATACATTCATATCATTTGGATCTAGTTAGAACATGTAACAAAACATATAAATATCTATTTCTTGAAAAAGTCTGAAGAATGTATGCTAGGCTTTCTCTATAAAATATATTTTTTACCAACACTTAGAAAGGATAATAAAGTATTTTAAAATGTTGACACATGGAACTATGACATATCCTTTGACTCTTGCACTAATTGTTTAATTTGTTTTTATTTTTATCTAGAAAAGTTTTTACCTGCATTTCTTTAGTGGAAAGAATTTTTATTTACTCTGCTTTAGAAAAAGTATGTAAAATATCTAAAGGCTAATGAAATGAGGATAATTCAGCACAGTGGCCCCATAAAAATGATAAAAATTGAAAATAACAGAATGCTACAAAAGTTAGAATACTCTTATGTTGTCTTTCTAACATAATTCTTCATTTAAATATATGAATCAAATATTTTCCAAATATTAAACTCATAGATACTTCATTTGCTGAAAAGTTTAGCATTTCCCACAAATACCCTGATACTAATATCTTCCAAATTATCTCTGTACCTCTAAAATGAGATTAACAGGTGTTAGTTTAAAAATTATGAGGTATATTTTGACAAAACTTAAAGAAGCAAAAATGGCTATAAACTGTTGCCGCATGTCATCAATAATATCTGCACGCCTAAAACTCACCAGCAGGCACCACTACTGGCCTGTTTACGCACAGCTAGGGAGCAGTTTCAAGGTAACGGACCATGCCAGCCCAAATCAGTTACTGTCCTCACTCTATAGGTTTGGTCAAAATAGAGTCCACTCCAGGTGTGTGGAATCACTGCAGCCTTCTCTGTTCCCTCACCAGGAGCAGAGCAGGTGGTTTTTCTCTTGGTGTTTGGCTTGAGTAGGGTAAGTGCAGATAACAAGAGTTGTGTGGTTGTAGCTCCCTGCTCTAGTCTTTTCCTAGGGAGAACAGGCTTTTCTTGGAGTTCCTTTGGGTCTGTGAATGTTCCCAACTCCACAGGGGCATGAGCACCCTGCTGCTGGGGATCTCCCCAGGCAGTAAGGACACCCCTGAGCCTCTCCAAGATGTCTCCTGCATGGCTGTGCAGCCTCCGCCGCCCGCCTTTCAGAGTGACCATCCACCTCCTCATTTGTTAGTTCTGGAGAAGAGCAGCCATAAGAATGAGGATTTGGGAGGGACGGGTGCCTGCATATTTGTGAACTACCATATGTTTTCAGCATGCGTCAGCAGGATGAGTTTGTAATTTAGGACAAAAGCAAACAAATACATTTTACCCAGGGTGAGGAAAGGGACCATTTGGGTTGGGTGCCTAAGTTGGAAGAAGAGGTGTCATATGTAGGAACAAAAGCAGTATGAGAATCAAAAGACACACTTTGGGTGTCTAGTTTCTGTGCTATATTAAAGTACCCAAGGCTAGGAACATATAAATCAAATGGGTTCATTTAGCTCCCAACTTTCCCTGGTGAAGGTCTAAGATAAAGGGGACCCTTCTGTCCCTCTTCTGCTGGGGTCCCATTTCCTGGATCCCAACATGCCGGAGAAATAGAATGAGGACTGGCTACATACACAGCTGCAAAACCACATGAGGGACAGGAGGCCAGAGAGATCCAGGGGTCAGCATTGGTCTTTTTGATAACAGCTCATCCTGTTGGGAAGTAACTGGGCTCCCAAGAAGATTACTTTAGTTTCTCGGAGAGTGGGGCCTGTGTAACCCCATCTTCTTTGCCTAGGCTTCACCTCTCAAGGGCTCCACACCTCAACCGCACCACACTGGGACCAAGCAAGTGATCAGCACATACAGGTGTGAGTGATTTGGATCTAATACCATATTCCAACTGCAGCAGTAGTCCTGCCACATTTTTTTGAGGGATGATCCAGAATGTGTGTATTTCTAAATGTCCAGGGATCTCAGGAGTATGGCTGTCTTATTTTTTCTCTGTTCTCTCATTGCAGAGACAAAATACCCTACACCCAAAGCTAAGGGAGGATTTATTTAGCTCACAGTTTGTGGAGCTTTCAGCCCATAATCGGCTGTCTCCAAGTCATGGTGACACATGGCAGAGGGCAACATGTTGTTCATGGCCACAGAAGCAATAAGAGGGAGAGTAAGTCTCTCTCTGTCCCTTATAATGTGTGCAGGCTGCTCGCCATAGGGTGGGTGTAGCACTCACTCCTTTAATCTAGCAGTAGACCAGCTATGAATCAATCACACACTAGACTTAGCTGCCTCTAAAAAATTGCCCTCCCCCATGGCCGGGGGAGACTTTGCAGGCACATCCACACACAAACTGTAACAATGATGTGTAAAAGAGAAAACAGTTTAAACATGGACTGCACACACAGAATTTAATTTAAATAAGGTGATGAGAAATTATATTACCCTTAAATCTTCAAAATCAAAAAATCAAAATGAGATTATAATTAAATATTTACAAAAAACTAAATATTTAGTGGTAAATGCATTTGTAGGACACACCGTTTTAGAGAGGCAGGGGAGAAAATCATTCTGTTAAAAGTAAATGTGTTACAAATGTGGAAGTCTTGGGGTCTTACCTGGTCAATATTATGTAGTTATTTTGACAGTATTTTTTGTTACTATTCACTGGAACCTGTTGTTAATCCTTTTGTCTCCTTTTTAGAAGTGAAAAAGGGGGTCTTTTTTCACTTTGTGCAAGTAATCAAAGTCAATGTCTTATATACCCTAAATATACCTAAGATGTATCGGACACTGGTGTGAAGCATAGCTAGCTTGGAAGAAGGGCTTGCAGCCGCACGGGCCAACGCTGCTGAAGAGTATCTCTCCGGCATTTGCCTCTGGGTCCCAGACACTGCAGGATGCTATGTCCCGCCTCCCCGACAAGGGCCCTCCAGTGCAGTCTCGGCACCTCTAGATCCTTTCTCCTCACGTGTCTCTTTTTCCCTCCAGCCAGCCCAGAGGCCGTTCCAATCCCGTGGCATACACTGCTTGCCTTCTGATTCCCAGGACAAAGCATCTGAGAACCACGACTTGGACAAGGAGCTATTTATTTTGCCTCAGCTTTCAGCGATTTTAGTTCATGGTCAACCTGCTCCAAGGCAGAACCATCACAGCAGGGTAGAGCTACTTCACTCAAGGCATCGGGGAAACAGGGGCTAGTAGCAGAGCCCGGAGACAAAGGGCCAGCAACAGCCTATGGTGCTCGAAGTCACCCCGCTATCCACTGAGTCACAAGCGAGAGTGTTTTAGCCATCTAGGATCTCGCAGACCAATCAAATTGACAAAGGTTACCAGCGAGGCCCCTCCCCCAAACCTAGGAAGAGACTCACCTCTAGTTACTAGAGAGTAAGGGCCAGTAACATAAAATATAAAGTATGTCATTTCTTTTCTCTTATCAAATTGAAAATACATGCTTTTGTTTTCATTTTAAAATTTAAGGGTTGTTAGCCACAGTGAAACGTAAACATATACAACAAGAAAATGTATATGTACTCCTTTGGCAATTCACTTAGTACAAGTATGGCTATAGTGAAATCACCAAGGCCATATTAAGGAAGATCACATACTGATCACAGTCAGAGATTTAATTACTATTTTCAAAAGTGTTATAACTGCTGATGTGTGTCCCGACCCGCGGGTAGTCAACAAAGACCCTAGAGGGGGAGTGGGATTAAAAAGAGACAAGAGGGACACGAGAAATGGAGACAAGACAGGAGTCTGATCAAGTCTCGTTTATTAGGCAGAAGTCTCGGGTTTATATACAGTGCGGAGTAGGGACTGACGTCAGCGGGTAACTAGGCAACGGAGGGAGGTCCAGATATCACGCGAGGGAGGTCCAGGCATCAGGCGATAGCATGTGGTTACATCATATGATTTACGGGAAACAGAAACTTAGCTTAGAGAAAATAGAAACTTAACCCAGGGTAGAAACTAAAACTAAACTCAAGGCTCTTAAAATGGCTGATACATTTCAAGATGAATGCCGACTGCAGGTCTCTCGGCAGTCTCCCACAGGTCCCCCTTTTTATTTTATTTATTAAAAGACCAAATCTCCTTGAGGGAACTGTGCCTATCTTAGGTCAGCATGCTTTCACGTGGAACCAAACTATACCTTACCCATCACTGGAAACCGAGGCAGCAAAAGGCCTTGTTCCTGTCTTAGGTGGTAGTTGATAATACACGTGAGCTTCCAGTTGCCCATCTCTGGCTATCCAGTCCAGTGCACCAAGGTGAGAAAGCTAGAATAGCCCACCGATATTTCTGAGCATTGTTACGATTTGCTTTCTCGAGGTCTGTAGCATGCCTGTGATAGTGGACCTGAATCCGTTTCATTTCAATAGCATCCATCACATTAGTAAATTGTTGTCTAATAAGAGCCACCTATCTGTTAAAAATACAGGGTCCAAATAAAAGAATTAATAGTAATACAATTAAAGGTCCTAACAGAGGGAGAAGATAGGGTAAAATTCCATTCCACATGCTCCAAAGTGGATTTTCGAATAATTCTCTTCGTCTTTTTACCAGATCTTCTTGGAGCTTTTTTACCTTGTCTGGAATGATGCCAGACTTGTTTGCATAAAAGCAACAGCGTTCTTGTAAAGCCAAACAAATCCCTCACTGTTCTGCAGTTAAAAGATCTAATCCTCTTCTGTTTTGGAGGACTACCTCTGCTAAGGAATCTGTCTGATCTTGAATATCCTGAATAGTGCTAGACAAGGCTTGGACCTCATCAACTATTTGATTAGAAAGTTTGTTATAAGAATGTATAGCAACTCCCATCCCTGCTGAACCTGTGACTAGAGCTCCTGAAATTCCTAATCCTAGTAATAAAGGAATATATTGAACTACCCTTTTGACTCTTTTAGGATGACTTACAGTATAATCAAAGCTGGGAATAGGAATAGGTTCATCTCCAGGGATGATTTCTATATCACGTAATAAGGTAGCTATAACACATAATCCTGTCCAATTATCAGGCAAAAAGATAAAAGGTAGATTTCCTCCACAGACAAATACTCGTCCTCTTGAAAGGCAAATAGAAGAACTATAAGTAATTGTTTGAATACAATTAGTAAAAGTAAAGAATCCAACATCAATTGCATTTTTGTTGCTCTGAAAACTTCCTTGTATACATGAGATAAATTTAACAGCTACAGGTTGAACTTTAAAAGGTAATCCTAAGGTACAATTAGGATGTGTAGGGTTTATAACATTATTTAAAGTGAAATTTGATGGAATGGTGAGAGGCATGAGAGTACCTTGAGTCATGCACAGCCAACATTCTTTAGCTAAATTAGGATTAGACACATTAAGAGCCATTAAAGTAGCCGTTAGAATATCCGAGGTTTGAATATTTAAATCAATCTTTTGCTGTAATTTAGAAAGTGTCAGAGTGTGATGATTGGTTTTTAAAGATATTTGTTTTATAGCATTCTCCATTTGTCTTTGTACATTAATTTCTCTAATTTTATCTTGTGGTCCGCCACCATCAGAAATATGTATCAGGACAGTTTTATTCCAGCACACCGGTTTACCTGGGGTGCCGCGGCATGAAGCCTAAAAATATTTATGGCTTTTTAAAGTCCATGGAATATTAGACCAATCATGTCCAAAGGCACCAGTGGCAGTGCGCTGCAATATAGCTGTAAAATATACATTATTATCTATTCCTGTACATTCTTGTACTTATTCATAACAAGAAGAATGCATTGTGGTATAATAAGTAATGCATTCCATGGGACATAGTTCCGGTTGGCCATGGGGTATTACTGGAGGCATATAATAACATTTCCAGCTTTGTATGTTGATTCCTTTTATGGTTCTCATGTATGTTAAGTAAGATATTTTATTACCACAATCTGTGTAACTGGTATATTGTTCAGGTTTGGTTGTAATAGTACCTCCCTCACAGTCACATGGGGCACCATACATGCCCTGTCTGGCCAACTTACCTTGCATTCCTTGTCTACTCCATTTTACCAATCCTTCTTGCCATGGGGAAGATTGAAGACCACTATCAGAAAGTTGCCACAGGATGATAAAAATTCCCAATGCCAAAATCCAAGTTTTAGAATCCATTATCTGAAAGAACTGTTTGTAATGCTTTGGTGTGATGGAATACTTAAACTTCTTGTCATATGATTAATTATTGTTTATATTAAATTGGAGTTTGGATCTTAAAATAGTTTTATAAAATTATTTATATTAATTATATCATTTTATTGTTTATGTCCTTTCCAACTCGATACCTAAAACATTCATTAAAGGCCTTTAGGCGGGAATGGGCAGTTGGCCAGACCACTCATCCTTGGGAACATTCTGTATCCTCCAGGAGCCCTCTGGCTGAACAGAATCTTAACTCTTGGGTTTTCTTAATTCTTAAGGACACAAACAAGACTTTCAATAACAATTTTTAATAGTCAGTCTTAAAAGTGAATTTGCAATTATACATCAACCGTATATATACAATAATATCTTTAGGATAATTCTTCATCCTCAGAACCATCATTTAATTTGTCTTGTGTTTGTTGTTTAGAATCTATTTGTTTTATCAATCGTTCTGGTAACCATCTTGAAGATTTCATTTCTTTAGAATATATACATACTGATCCTCAACCCCAGATGAGAACTGGATCTGGACCATGCCACAAATTAGTTATGGGGTCTTTCCATAGCACAGAAGCAAACTGTTTTTGTGTTTCTGTATGCCAGAAGCGAGTAGCTGCTGATTGACCATTGGCATCCAAATTTTAAAAATTGAGAATAAATAGAGCATGAGAAAGAATATTTCTTGGTGACCCCCTTGTGGGATACCATTCCCCCATTTTTATTTTATTTATTGTAAGTTTTATAGAAAGATGTTCTCTTTCCACTATTCCTTGACCTTGAGGATTATAAGGTATACCTGTAATATGTTGAATATTAAGACGTTTACAAAATTTAGAAAAAGTAGAACTGGAATAACCTGGGCCGTTATCGGTCTTTATCTGTTGTGGACATCCTAAGACAGATAGAGCAGTAAGTATATGACTAATTACATGTCTAGTAGCTTCACCAGATTGAAGAGAAGCAAAAATAAAACCACTAAAAGTATTTATAATCACATGAACATTTTTTAGTGTACTAAATTCAGGAATGTGAGTAACATGCATTTGCCATAATGCATTAGGAATTAGACCTCTAGGATTAACTCCAAGATGAGGAGTTGGAAGGTGTATGGCACAAGAATGACAATTTTTGACTATTTGTCTAGCCTGTTCCCTAGTAATATTATGTAAATGTCGGAGAGTTCGTGCATTTAGGTGATGTAATTGATGACTTTGTTGTGCCAAAGCAACTCTATCAGTATCACCAGTAGAAGCAATAGCAAACAATAAATGAACAGCATGTAAGCGAGTTGCTAAATCAGATTTATGATTGCCATTGACCAAAGGACCTGGCAATCCAGAGTGAGCATGTAAATGTCCAATGAAAAAAGGATGTTTTCTCTTGGTTATAAGCAATTGTAATTGTCGAAATAGGTTTCCAGCATTAGAAACAGTTTTTATTTGACCAGCAGTTTCTAGTAGTGGGACAGAATGTGCTATGCAAGCATTATCTGTATAAATATGAAATGATCGAGTAGAAAAGTCAGAAAAAACAGCAATGACAGCATGTAATTCTGTTAATTGAGCAGAAGAACTATTTGTTTGAAATTGCACTGTTAAGTCTTGATCGTGACAAACATAGGCAGCTATGCCCGTTGAAGAACCATCAGTAAATATTAACAATGCATCCTTTAATGGATGAAGTGTGGTGATTTTAGGAAAAACAAATTCATGCTTATTAGCAAAATAAAGAAGTTTATTTGGAGGATAATGATTATCTAAAAGACCTATATAAGAGGCCAAAACAACAGGCCAAAACTCAGTAGTTTGCATAAGCCAATTGATTTGATCTTTAGTATAAGGTTGAATAATAACATCTGGTTCTTTACCAAAATAACATCTTCCTTGTTCTCTTCCCAGAATTATAAGATCAGATATCATTTTATAATATGGCTCAATAACTCTTTTAGGCGTAACAGGTAAATGAATCCACATTAAAGGCGCTGTTTGCCAAAAACCAGCAGTTGGAGATAATGTTGTATTACAAATAATATATTGTAAAGGTTTATCATAATCTGTAAATGTAACTGTTTGAGAAAGAATAGCTTGTTCTACTATATATATAGCTTGTCTACCTTCAGGTGTAAGTACACGAGGAGATGTGGGATTGGCATCTCCATGTAAAATGTCATAGAGAGGTTTTAATTGACTTTTAGAGAGCTTTAAATAAGGCATAAGCCAATTAATATCCCCAAGAAGTTTTTGAAAATCATTTAAAGTTTTAAGTTTATCTAATCTTAGTTCCAAGTTTTGTGAAAAAACCTGTGATCCTCTCATTTGAAAACCTAAATATGTATATGGATCTGTAAGTTGAACCTTATCAGGTGCAATCTGCAATCCTTTATTAGATAGAGCAGACTGTAATTCTTCATAACATTGAAGTACCTTACCACCATTTTGACCAGCCACTAAGATATCGTCCATGTAATGTATGATATACATATCTGGCCATCGATCTCTTATCGGTTGCAAAGCTAGAGCAACAAAGGATTGACACAAAGTAGGACTATTTGCCATGCTTTGTGGAAGAACACACCATTGGAATCTTTTCACGGGTGCATTAAAATTAGTAGCAGGCAGGCTGAAAGCAAATCGTTTTTGATCATCAGGATGTAAAGGTATGGTGAAAAAACAATCTTTTAAATCTATAATGATTTTGAAATAACTTAAAGGTATAGCAACAGGTGAAGGAAGACCTGGTTGTAAAGCACCCATTAACATCACGGTTTTATTTATTGCTCTAAGATCTTGTAACAATCGCCATTTACCTGATTTCTTTTTTTTTCGACAAAAATAGGAGTATTCCAAGGTGAATTGCTAGGAATTATATGGCCAGCTTCAAGCTGCTCCTGTACCAGCTGCTGTGCAGCCATTAATTTTATAGAAGTCAGAGGCCATTGATCGACCCAAACAGCCTCCTCAGATAACCATGTAATTTTTTCTGCATGAGTCACAGGAGTGTCAATGGCCCCTATGGAAAATGGCCCAAACCTGCTCCATCCAATTTTGGAGTAGTTTCTATAGGTGTTGTTATTCCAGTATTATACTTACCTAGGCCTTGACTTGGTATAAATCCACTTCTCAACATTTGAGCAGTGACTACACAATTAGGGCTCCCCATAATCATACCAAGTTGAGATAATAAATCTCTTCCCCATAAATTTACTGGTAAATCAGCTATAACATAAGATTGTATAGTGCCTTTATTTCCTTCCAAATCTTTCCAAGTTAATAATTTCGAACTTCTTTCTGGGTTTTGACTTTGTCCTATGCCCTGTAGGTGAGTCATAGTGACGTCTAAAGGCCAAGCCTTGGGCCAAACCTCTTTTTTAATAATAGTAACATCGGCACCTGTGTCAATTAATCCAGAAAATTCTTTACCATCTAACCATAAAGTCATGAGAGGTTTATGTGCAGAAATAACTTTTGCCCAATATACATATGACGAGCCAAATCCTTTATTACCTCTCTGTTGTGAGACAATTTTATTTGTTGTCTGAATTAAAGGTAGAAGTAACAATTGTGCAAATCGTTGTCCTGTTTGTATAGTACTAATAAATTTAGGAGAAGAAGCCATAACTTTAATTTCACCCGTATAATCATTATCTATAACTCCTGGAAGAACTTGAATACCATTAAGAGTAGAACTACGTCTACCTATTATAAAGCCAAAGGTACCCTCTGGTAGAGGTCCAAAAATTCCTGTAGGAAGAGCTTGAACCCCCATTTCAGGTGTTAATGCTGTGTAGGAGGTGGAACTGAGGTCCAATCCTGCGCTACCTGTTGTGGCTCTGCAGAGATCAGAAACGGATTGTTGTTGTCTTGTGATGAATTGTTGGTTTGTGGAACAAATCTGAGTGCCCCATAAATTTGTCTGGGTTTGGGTACAGGTTTGGGGGCCTGGGGCTGGCCCCGATACCGGTTTCCCTGCATCGGAATTGATTCTTTGTCTTCAATCTCTGATTGTGATCTGTAATCATTTATCCAATGTGGAATTAATTTATTACCATCAGTATCTGTTTTTGATTTGCAACTATTTGTCCAATGTCCTCCTTTCTTGCATCTAGAGCATAGACCTGACATTTTTGTATTAGGATTGTCAATAGGACCTTTGTTTCCTTTGTTACAATTTTTGGCAAATTGACCAGTTTCTCCCCAAGTAAAGCATTTATTTCATTGATTCACATATTGTTTGACTGAAATGTTTTTTTTAGCAGCAGCCATAGCAAGACCTTGTTGATAAGCAGTTCCAATATCAGAACAAAGACGTATATAATCTGTTAAATCAGTCTTTTTTCTATATGGTCGAATAGCAGCTTGACAGGCAGCATTAGCATTTTCATAAGCCAATTGTCTAACAAAATCTGTACCTGCATCAGCATTTCCAAAAATTCTGCCGGCTAGAGTAAGCAAGCGATAAACAAAATCTGAGAAAGGCACATTTGGTCCTTGTCTAATGCTAGTGAGAGAAGAACTCATGTCTCCTTTGGAAAGTAATTTTCTCCAGGCCCTATTTGCAGCTGTAAGAATTTGTGTATATAGTCCTGGATCATATAAAATCTGAGCCTCTTTAGAATCAAAATTGCCTTCTCCTACTAACATATCAAAAGTCCATCCATTATTCGCCTGAGCATTGCGTTTAGCAAACTCTTTACAATTATCCACATATTCTGATTTCCATAGAAGATATTCTCCTCCAGAGAGAGTAGCTTTAGCTAGTGTATACCAGTCTCCAGGAGTAAGCCAATTAACAGCTATAGATTCTAAAATTGCTGTAGTATAAGGAGCTGTAGCTCTGTATTGAGCCACTGCTGTTTTGAGCTCTTTTATCATTTTAAAATCCAAAGTAAGAAGAGTGTGGAGAATTTGTCCTTCATCATTTGTTGTTTCAGTTACTGGAAATGTTTCCAGTTTATTCATTTCTACAATAGAACTAACTTGAGGAATAGACTTTGGAATGATACCTTTTACAGTTGGTTTTGAATTTTGTGAAGTATCTGTTTTTATATCTAATCGTTTTTTAGAATCATGTATATTTAATTCATCTAATTGAGCTATTAGATTTTGATGATCCTTTTTTATTTTTATCTCTTGAGTTAAAAGATCTTGTTGTTCTATCTGTAATTTTATTCGTTCTTTAATAAGTTCAATATTATTTTTTAATTCTTTACTAGAATCATCAAGGACTGGATATGCTAATGGAGGAGCATTATGATTAGTACCATAAGGTGGAGGACGTTGAATATTAGGCAGCCAATCTAAATTATAACATCTAATAGCCATTTTCGCTGCACGATATTCAGCAGTGGCAGCCATCTTTGCCACATCATTATGACTTTCATCTGTTTCCTCCATTTTAGTTTCTGAAATTTCTGACAAATCAGGATATAACTTAGTTTTGGGCTTAGCTCCTCCCATATCTGATGAGTCACTAGGACTGGGCGTAATTTTAGATATAGTTTTTCTCAAATCAAGAGGATTAGATGTAATTTCCTGTTTTAGACCGGATTCAAACTGGTTTGAACCTGATTTCAAGGGCTCCATCTTTTTTATATCAATCATGGAGGACTCTTTGTTCCCAATTTGTTTAACCTGATCGTCCTCATTATCACTTTCAAAAGACATAAGGTCTTCATCTAATTTATCTACATTATGATTTTGAGTTGCCGATTGTTCTATAACCTCATTTTGTAAAATAATCTCACCTTTTTCAACCACATTAGCAATTGTAGCATCAAAACTTTTAGGAGATAAAATTTCATCAATTAAATTCCAATATGAAAAAGCAGTTATTGGTACCTTTGCAACCCCAAACACTGAATAATAAGACTTAAGTGCATCACCAACTAATTTCCATTTATCTGAACTAATCGTTCCATCAATAGGAAACCAAGGACAAACATCATTAATATAATAAAAAAATTCACATAACTGTTTATATTTAACCTTTACTCCTCGCGCCTGAAGAGCTTTTTCTAGCTCTTTAACAAACACCTCATGTTTACTCATTGCTTGTCCCATAGTTGCTGTTCTTACCGAGGTATGTCAGACGTAGCAGGTTCCCACGTTGGACTGATCCTCTTCTTTCTCCAGTCTCGTTAGAGGCAGGAGCACGACTTCTAGAACAGCCGTCCTCACTGGATCCCCCGTACTCGAGCCCCACGTTGGATGCCACTTGTCCCGACCCGCGGGTAGTCAACGAAGGCTCTGGGGGGGGGGGTGGGATTAAAAAGAGACAAGAGGGACAAGAGAAATGGAGACAAGACAGGAGTCTGACCTTTAGTAGGCAGAAGTCTCGGGTTTCTATACAGTGCAGGAGTAGGGATTGACGTCAGCGGGTAACTAGGCAACGGAGGGATGTCCAGATATCACGCAAGGGAGGTCCAGGCATCAGGCGATAGCATGTGGTTACATCATATGATTTACGGGAAACAGAAACTTAGCTTAGAGAAAATAGAAACTTAACTCAGGGTAGAAACTGAAACTAAACTCAAGGCTCTTAAAATGGCTGATACATTTCAAGATGAATGCCGACTGCAGGTCTCTCGGCAGTCTCCCACAGATGTGTCAATTTTACTCAATGGACAAAGCGTCCTGATAATTTGTTTCAACTATATATAGAAAAAAAGAGAATGTTTTAAAGCTTTCCTCAGCCCAGTCTCATCAAATGGGAAGAATATGACTCGAATTGCACAGTGAACATAGGCATAATTCGGTGCGCATGTCAGTTCTGCTCTGTGACTTGCGCAGCAGGGCAGGAACTGCTGCACAGTGGGGAAGTTTGGCGATGGCGGTGGACTGTGATCATTTCATACTCCAAAGTTCTACGACTGATAAGATGTTATCATTTTATGCATAGGTCAAGAGTGGGCTCTAATTTATAAATGCTCATCTTTTGTGCTGTGATTTGGGAAGAAAATATTCATAAACATAATGGCATAAATTCAGTACATTCATATAAAGCCATGCATTTTAGGCAACAAACATTTTTTAAAGTAGGAGAATGTGTCTTATGAGTGACTTTAATTGAGGTAATTCTTGAGATTTAAAAGTCATGTTTTGTTATATAAATGTACAAAAATCATCTACTTATAACTAGAAAACAATAGAATTTTTAAAAGTGTATAATAGGAGGTGATACAGAAAATGATTATCACGACTTCTCGGGACATGACATAAATCCTTGAAATCTGGTATTGAAAAATTTGAATGTTACATATGCTTATTACTTTCTCTCATATTAGACATCTTCATATGTAAAATAGAGATAAGACTTAAACATTGTTGTGTGATATAAATAAAATTATGGATGAGCACTGTGGAAGTTAGAATAATGTTAATATATTTTAAGAAATGATAATGTTCCCACATTAAACTTGCAATCCATATAATGCTTTTAAAATACCACAAGACATTCAGGGAAGGTGATACTGTTTCTAAGATCACAAAGAGTGGAGGAGGTGAGACTTGAACTCATGTCCTAAATCTTGTTAAGAAGAAATATCATGCTTCACTAGCTTCTCTTAGCAATTCTAATGACATTTCAATTGTACTTTTTCAGTAGTTTTAATGACATTTCCTCTAAACATCATACTCTATCATTTGAGTTCCACTCCACAGCTATTTTGGTATCCTAGCATTGTCCACGTACCTTCCTGCACTTCCCGTAATAGTAATGGTTCTCTAGGCAAACCAGATCAGTAGGGAACACATAAGGAATTATATAAGGCAATTTGTTCCGTAGGCTTGCGGGACCTGAGGAGAGAGTCCATAGTGGTTGCAGGATGTGTGGCAGGAGAATCCAGGAGCTGATCATCCAAGGAAGTGGAACCACAGGGAACGAAGGATGGAGACTGCAGTGCCAGGCTGCTGGACAGCTGAGAAGGTGACCTGTGGATGGCAGGGGCGAGTCTACTCAAAATGCAGAAGGAACTGGACATGGGAGACTGATATTCGAAAGCAGAGGATGGCACTGCTCAAGAAAACTGGCACTGTAGAAACCAGCACGCTTCCTTCTTCTTTCCTTCTCTTATGCCCTCCAGGCTACAAGCCCATTGGTTGCTGCCACCTTCATCTGGGGTGGAGCTTCCCTGCTACATTTGTTGGCCTGCAGTCAGTCATCCACAGACACAGTGGAACTGTGCTTTACTAACTACCTCTACGTCTAAGTTGACAAAGGATGGTCCATGGTCACATCTTCTGTGAACAGTTTCTAACTCAGAATGTGGCTTAATGTTTTGATACTTGATTTACTGTGGTTTTAGGATAATAGTTATATAGCAAGCATACCTGTCTTCTATATTTGAGCGTGAATTTTAATGAAGAAATAACTATAAATCAATTGGAACAGGGCTTGGGCTATATAAATTGTTCCTTAGTCTCTTTGTTATTTCAAATGTCATTACTGCTTGTCAGAAGAATCCAAGTGTTACAGGACAAACACACCAGACATATATGAAGACTAGGAGTGAAACAGTTTTCTCCTTTAGGTGGGAAATGCAAAAATCATAGGCTAACAGTTGGGATGAATTTTACCTGGAGAGAATAAAATCAAAGCAAATGTCTACTATGTGGAGCAGCTGGGTGAACGTGCTCTGCACGAGACCTTCAGCCCCGACTCCGACAGTGCCTCTGTCCCCACCTACCGACGTGTAGGGGCAGAAGGCGAAGCACTTTTACACAGCACAGTTATGCTCCCCAAAATAAAGGGATGGACATATCTATTTCTAAGTGAGAAATCAATCCCTTTAAAAAGGATAGCAAAACTCTAAAGGTTTGCAAAAATACAGAACCTAACTTTAAATATCATAATAACTAAAACAGATTTTGTTGAGTGCAAAAAATAATACATTCATCCTCAGGGATTTGCCACCTATGCTTCTGAAATTTATGAAACTTATAAAAGGACTGAGGAAAATTCATTTTGTGTATCCACTCAGTGTAAACTTGTATGTACACACACACACACACACACACACACGAACAAAGAAATTGCCATCAAAGCAATATGTCAGAATTTTTGTTGGTTGAAAATGAAATTAACACAAGAGTTTTAAAAGCCTGAGGTCAGTTTACTACCATCACATAATGGATCACAATGAATGGCTTTAAGAAACAGAAATGAACTTCTCTAGCATCCGCAGCCTGGGGAGTCCACAGTGAAGCAGTTCTCTAGCTTGGCTCTTGCAGAGCCTGCTCCCGTGGCAGGTTGATCTGCCCCCACAACCTGTCTTGGCCTCACAAGGCAGCATGGGGTGCTCCAAGCGTGTACAGCCCTGGTGTTTCATTCTTTTCCTGTGAGGGCAGTGATCATATCAGACTCTGGGCTTCCTTTCAATACAGCCTCCTCTAGCATCGCTGACCTCCAAAAAGGCCTTGTCTTACAAAATGGCTGGTAAGGTGCAGCTGACAGCATGGAAATCCAGAGGACATGATTTAGTCTATCAAGTTTGCAAAAAAGAAAGAAATTTTTAAAAATATCTTCTCCAAAATATTTTTTGAATAATATAAATTTGCTTGTGACTTGTACCAAAATATTTTGTTAATTGTTCCTTGTTTTATTAGTACATGTTTACAGTCCATGGTAAATACACTCACTTTGGAGCAGTGTTGCACATACTTAACACACCTTGATCTTTTCTATTTCTCCTTCTTCTCTCCTCCTTTCCCTATCCCATCTCCATATCTCCTTCCCATCTCATAAAATCTATCTCTCTTCTTCATATAATCTACCTTTTATTTTGCTCTCTAAGATCTTTATACTTTGGGTTTCTCATATAAAAGAAACCATACAATATTTAAACTTCTGTGTCTGATTTAATTTAATTTTAACATTGTGGTCTCAGTATTATGAATGACCCAGATTTATCCTTTGCTATGACCAAATAGCAATCTTTGGTGTCATAGACCACATTTTTGTTGTCCACTCATCTCTTGATGAAAACAAGCTGCATTTCTAAGATTTAGCTCTTCTGAATCATGCTGCTGAGAACATGAGTGTACATGTACACTGTAAGATTCTGTCCTTATTCAGGAAAATACCCAAAAGAGGTATAGCTGGATCAGATGGAGTCTCAGTTTTCTGAAAATTCTGTGTACTGATTTGTACAATGAGTTCAATAGTTTTCATTTCCACTAACAATATAGAAGGATTATTTTTTTCAACACAATTTTATCAGCTATTGTTGTGTTTTGAGTTTTTGATGATGGTCATTCTTCCTGCAGTTTGCAAGAATCTCAGTCTTGTTTTGATTCACATTTCTCTAGTGGCCAGAGTTGCTGAATACCTTCCATGTGCCACTTGCCATGTGCACTCTGAGAAAGAAATAAACTCTGGCTAGAAATAGCTTTCCTACAAGATAGGATATCAACAGATACACAGATAATGAATGATAGACAAACAGACTGGCAAACAGACAGAAAGAACTTGTTTTATGTGTCCATTGGAGACTGATTCCAGGACCATTACCACCTCAAAGCCTAACACTAAAATTATTGTATGCTCAAGTTCCTTATTAACATGACAATAATACGTGCCATAACCTACATGCATTTTCTGCACTATACTAGATTCTCTCTAGATTATTTATAACACTGAATATAAGTGCTTTGTAAACAGATATAATACACTGCTATTTAGGGAATAATACAAGGAGTCTGTACATATAAATAACAGACATATTTTTCCAAATATTTTTATCTTCAGTCCTCAGATGCAGGGCCCACAGGTACTGAACACATGAATGCGGAGAATGGGGTTGTACTTGATTTTCTCAGTTCCAAACGACTAAAAGCAATAGATTAACATAAAAAGTCTTATGCATTTCCAGGGTGACATAAACAAAGCCTCTACTAGTCCTCATTTGCTAATTTCTTGTGTGAGAGCAAGGGCATACACAAAGTTACAGTGCCAGTGCCCTAGAAAAACAGAAGCTTTTAAAACACTTCCTCATGTTTTACATCTCCTCAAACACCACCACCTTTATTATGTACTGTGAGCAAATTGAAAGGGCAAACAGTAGTGATGTATCTGTTTCACAGAATACCCTGAGATCTCCCGGGAAGATGTGCCCTTGAAGAGACAAGCCCCCTCCCCCTTCAGACAGGTCATCGATTCCTGAAGACTGATTTAATTAAGGCAGCACTTTCTTTCAGGATAAGGAAATATGCTTTTATATTTGAGTACTACAATATAATCAAGGAAAACTCAGTTGAATGTACTTATGAATTTTTTCCACGCTAATGAAGTATTAACATAGACTATGTACACTGATGATTATCTCAGTTCGAGGAAAGCTTTTGTTCTCTTGGGCAAAGCTGATTGATCTGCAAGGTCAGCACTAGGTAGAAGGAGCAGAGACCTATTGAAATGTATGGAAAGTAGCCCGCAGTGTGGACATAGACAGAGTCAATAAAAGGATTTAAAAACAGGCACAGAAACCACCCTCCCCCACCCCAAGCATCGTGACAGTTGAGACGGCCTAGGATGGCCAAGGAGAAGCGGAAGGACCTCCTCCGCTAATGACTGGCTGCCAGGAAGGGGCGAGGAAAGAAGAGATGTACTACCTTCTCCTCTTAAATTACAGCGGTGGTAACGGCCAATCTATTTCTGACAATTTAGGTATTTTTCCAAACTGTTTTACAAGTGGAAGATTAGTGGACACCGTCTTACATTTAAAGTGTGTATGTGCGCCACAATGCTTTGAAGTTGTGGGGGTTAACGTGATGCTCCAGCTTGACTGGTCTGGAGATGCGTGCCTGTCCTTATAGCCACTGATACAGCTAGATGTATCTGCCAGGCTGTTGAAGAAGAAATGAGCGTTTGCACTGATCACCGAGTGAAGCAGATGTCCGGCGTGGGAGACTCTTCCATCCACTGAGGTCAAGTCAACCAGGGGTGCCTCCCTCTCTGGAAGTGAGGGCTTGAGCCTTCTGGGGTCCTTTGCCTGTGGACAGGGCTCATCTCAGTGTGTTTCTGGTTCTCTGACTTCGGACTCCGATGGAATTTTACTCCACTGGCTTTCCCAGAAGGTCATGAAACTTTTCAACAATCAAGAGAGTGAATTATTTTGAATAAATCCCATTCCAGACTTCTTAGGTTCCGTTAATCTGGCTAATAATACTAAACTGTATTAATGAGAAAACCTCACTTTAAAATAGCTAAAGCATCAAGGAAATTTATTTTCTCACTTAAAGATCCTAAAGATAGAATGTATTCCCACATTAGCAATTCAATAGTACCAACAAAGACCATGATAATTTGCAAATTCCTTCACTTTTCTGATCATCACCTTAATTCTTCCCAAGATTATTTATCCTCATGATTGTCTAGTATCTCCCACCGTTTTGAGATTAACAGCCAAAAGCAACTGATGGCCTAATAATTAAGAAGTTGTATCTTTGTGTGTCTATTAGAAATAAAAAAGGTCTGTCCCAGTCTCTAACGTATTTTATTAGTTCCCTGCTTGGATTACATACCTATTCTTAGAGCAGGCACTTGTAAGAAAAAATTTAAAATAAAGAGATTATTTTAATGTCTATTAATAGTCATCAGGAATGACATGGACATGGGAAGGTCTGAGATCATACCTAGGTGGGAGGCAGGTACATATAACCACAATTTAAAATATTTCCAAGGCATCTTGTAGCAAACTCCAGACCGTATATTGTATTGTTAGAGATATGTCTATCCAGTTCAGTTACGTATTTAGCAAGCTTTAAATTTCTGACTAAAAGTACAGGGCAGCTAAGAGAATTTAAGTTTTTCTGAATTGGGCCTAGTTTGAGTCATCTGATGAATAACAGAAAAGTCATTTACTCCTTTACTTCCCATGGAGAAAATAAACGATTCCAATTCTTTATTTTATTCACTTATTTTCTCTGTATGCCCACATTTATTAACCTAAATGACTTACACTTTTCTTGTTTTGAAATTTTAGTTAGCATTTAACTCTACAATAGTCTTGTTGACCTACTAAACAATGCTTAACCTGTGGATATTTCTTTATGATTCTGTGCTCTCATTTTTTACTTCCTTCCACCCAAAAGTTTCCTTTCCTTTCTTTTTTCTTTTATTTTCTCTTCCTTTCCTTTCCTTTCCTTTCCTTTCCTTTCCTTTCCTTTCCTTTCCTTTCCTTTCCTTTCCTTTCCTTTCCTTTCCTTTCTTTTAATGGGAATCAAATTCAGGGGCTTTCACTTACTAGGCAGGTGTTTGTGCCACTGAGCTACATCCCCAGCCCCCAAAAGTTTATTTTTTAAAAAAATCTTCCATGTTTACATGCAAAAAGTGCTTCAAAATGAAAATTTAAAGTGATTCAATAATATACTATTTCTTTTCATTATTCTTACATTTACTATTGTTTTTGATTTGGTGAAACAAGATGTTTTATATCTGCCCTCTGTAGATGGAGCTATCAATGATTACCAAGAAAAACTTGACTTCTCCAAATACCTTTCCAAGTCTGTTTCTATAGTGTATCCTGGCTTTGTTTTTATTACCATAAACCTCTAAGTCCTCACATAGGGTACAGAATATTCACTAAGCCCTAGTATGCATCTATTCCAGACCATTAATATTTGTTTCAGAGATGGTAAAATAGGGAATCTGAGATTAGTACTCAAAAACCTAACATCTCCACATCGACTTTCGGTCTTGTATTTCAGTGATTATTATGAAGCCAGTAGAACTGCTATTCAATTGTTTTGTGTCCTTATTTAATGGAAGGCTGATGTAGCAAGAGCTGCTATTAAATTTTAAAGCAGTGTATTAGGTAAAGAATCTATGAATCTCACTGAGGTCTGTCAAAATTGAGCAGCTAATAACCCTATAACCACCCTGGAAAGCTTAGTACATGTGAGTATAGGGTGAAGAGTTCATCTTCATTACAATTTGAAGTCTCTCTGTCTTGTCAGATTGCTAAAGTTGGGTACCCTGTGATCACATGATGTGGGCTGCAAATAGAGAAAAATAGATAGACCTTGTAGGACTACTAGCTGCTGTTGACCACACTACACTTCCCAAGCAAAGATCACTTATTTTAGTGTAAAGAGCATGGAAGCAAGCATCAAAATGCCTGGTTTTGAGGACTGTCTTTTCTGCTTCACAGCTTTCTGACTGTTGTAAGCATATTGTCAGGTATTAATTGTTTTCAAGGTATAAAAGCTCTGTAGATAAATTCAGATGAAAAGAGTGAGGGTGGGTTATTGGTGCAAGCCAGCTGTAACCAAGTTATGTAATCTCCTGGGATGATTCTTTGCATTGATGCCTCAATACTATGACTCCAGTACCCTTATAAAAACCTATGGGGAGCAGAACAGGAGTGACACACTTAGGATAAATGAATTCCCCAGCATAAGCATCTCACGGTCCTTGTGTTCCATTTGTCAATTACCCACTTCCTGCCTAAGTTCCTGTGTTCGGCCTGGAGAAAATGTAGCAATGCAGTTGTTACACACAGTGGTGTGGCTGCTGGACCCTGCTTGGAAGGAAACAACACAGATCCCTGAGGTCCCTTCACTGCCTGCATTTCCCGCTGCTCACAGGACTCTGCAAAGTGACATGTAACCCAGGAAGAAAGGGCACTCTGGAAAACAACCTTGCCTCCACCCTATCTGGACCGTTCAGCCTGTGGAACTGAGAGAAAAGAAATTTCTCTTAGTCATTTAGTGTATGGCATTCTGCTATAGAACCTGAAAGGATAGATACAGAGAATAAAACAATTCATACAACATTCATGCAACATTTCATACATTTTAACCTTTCAATTCAATTAAATTAAAAATTACTTAAATATTAATGAGACAAATTAAATTACTCATACTAATAACTTTGATGCTTATAATTAATTATGAATGATCTCTTCCAAATAACATATGAATGAAAAGAGATTAAAACAATATTCTTATAATATTTAATACCTTACTATATCCAAGTAAAAACAAATTTTCTCTAATTTTATACCATTATTTTATAGTAATGGATTTGAAATTATATTAGTGCTATCCAGTCAGTCTGGCCAATATTTTTATACAAGGACACAGAGGTCCAGACATATTTAAGTGATTTGTTAAAGATGAGTTATGGCCTGGAAAATCTGAGGTTAAGGTTGTTCCACTGCATCAGTTACTGACCCTGCTTGCTGCTCTTTAAATATCCTCTTACATAGCAAATGTGTTTTCACACAGAGATTAAGAAAACTGAGCTAAATTTTACATTAGTTGCATAAAGGAGGGAAAACCAAGAATGGCACTTGGATGACTTTATAGTAAATAATAACAAATTGGGAAATATCAATGCTAGATATATTTTATTTTTCTCTTACAACCCATGCCACTGTGGCATGACATTTATTCTCCTGTACTCCAAGCTACAGAATTTCCTTACAAAATTACCAACTGTGAAATCACAGTAATTACAATGCTCACAATATAAAACCCCAGAAGTTTCAGCAACTTAATGCTTCAAGTTGTATTTTAGAATGAACTATAGTTTATTGAAGATCTGGTAGCTTTTCTACAACTTGGAGCTACATCTTTGAATCATGGTCACCAATCTAACCACAGCAGGAAAGGAGAGGGGTGACAGAAAGACACAGTTCTTGGTTGCCTTGAACCATACAGCATTTTCCTCTCAGTTTACTGAAAAGAATCTGTCAAATGACTCCGATAGAACTGTACTTGTGAAATACAGTGGTAGGTGGAGGTCCTGTGGTTTAAAGTCTACTCTCCTAAGTTCACACAAAGGTCTTGCCCACACTGTGACTGTATTTGGACATAGAATTTAAAAGAGACAATTCATGTTAAACAAGGTCATAGGGGTGAGACTCTGACCATTAAGGTTACTTTTCTTCTATACAGAAAACACAAAGAATGACCTCTCTCTCTCTTTCTCTCTCCCACCCCCTCTCATTCTCTCTCACTCTCTCTCTCTCTCTGTTCAGGTACACAAAGAAGGGGTACATAAGCACACAATGAAGAGGCAGCTGTCAGTAAGCAAAGCAAAGGTTTCAGAGTGAAATTCACTAAGCCAGCACCTTGGTTCTGGACTTCCAATACTCCAAAGTTGTGAGAAATAAATTTCTGTTGTTTAAACAACTAACCTACTGTATTTTTCTCCTGGAAGCTTCACAAATGAATGCAGGGGAATTAGGGGGAAAAGAAATCTTGGGTAAATTTGATGATGTAAATGTGGAGTGTCACCCAAGACTTATGAATCAAGCCAAGACTTATGAATCAAGCCCTTCATCCTCAATGTAGCAATATACAGAAATGGATCTAGAAAGGAAACTGGATCATGTGGTGCTAGCAATGTCAGTGAATTAATCCACTGATGTGTTTGTAGCTGAGTGGTCTGTGAGGAATTAGTGCCCATTTAAAGGTGGTAGATCTCTGGAGTTATGGCTTTGTAATATGCATCTTGGCCATGACCCCTTCTTTTCTGGCTTTTTTCTGTGTTTCTCAGCTGTCGTGAGATGTCAAGGTTTGCTTCACTGTACTCTTCTTGCAAGATATTTCTCCCTCAGTGCAGGTCTAAAAGCCCTGGAGCAAGGTGGCCATGGAGTGGAACCCTTGAAGTCATGAACCAAAATAAATTCTTTCTTGCTCTAAATTTTATGAAAAAGCTGACCAATACAGTAAGTTATCTCTCTCTCCTGTTAATACTATTATCATCATAAGTATTAATTAAGGTTATGGTTTCCTTCATTTAGAAATCATATGGACAACATACCATGTTCCTTGATTTTTTTTTTTTTAAGATGGGGCCTCACTACATAGTCCAGGCTGACCTGAACTCACTATGTATCCCAAACTGGCCTAGAAGTCAGAGTGATCCTCCTGGCTGGGATTAGGAGCATGTGCCACTTCACCTAGCTCATGCACCTTGATTAAGTTTCTTCCATCCAGAGAAAATTGTCATAGCTAAGTACATTTTTGTTTTAATAGAAATGTTGTACTGTTTGACTTGGGGCCAGGAGAGCCAGCTGGTGTATAGACTGAGAGCATGGACTCTGAAAGCTGCCTCTGCCCTGGAATTCTGTCCCTGTGACCTTCAAGCTGAGGGACACAGAGAACAATCCTTTTAGTCCTTGATGCATCAGGCTCTCATCTATAAAATATGGGTAATGATTGACCTAGGTCGTGGGTTGTCTTAGAATTAAAAGAGGTATCATTTAAAAAGCACAAAGAACAATACTTGGCATAAACTGTGAGCTATTCATGTGTTAGTTCCTGAATAAAATACATTTAAGACTGGACATATAAGATAAAAGAGAGGTGAAAACTACTTTCTAGTATGTCTTAAAATGCAGCAGCAACTTGGTTTTTGATGTGAGAGTCTAATTAACTTGATTTTTTAATTTTGCATTCCTGAAAAATTATGACAATTTGGAGAATAGCAAAGTCCCATGATGTGCTCCACATAAAAAGAAATTTGACAGCCAAATGTATTTGAGCAATTCTGCATTATTAATGTTGTTCAGAAAGAACTCAGAAGATAAACTGTTCACATTTGTGCAGGCAAGAACTTTAAAAACTTATTTGAATGTGAGTCCTTTCTTCAACATCTTTGAACACCTGGGAAAAATGAAGCTCCTTGACATACATGATAGAAAATGTTGTTCAGGAAAACTGCTTTCATGGATAGGACAGAATAAAACATGACATGGCTACCGGGAATTCAGGACATAGAAAGTTCCTGAACTTGAAACAAGATTCTCTACTACATGACAGCACATGGAAAAACTCATAGAAGGCCCAACAAGTGACCAGTACTTAGACTAATCTCACTTTGCAGCTTACTACACCTGAAGCCCATGTTAGGCTACACATCAAAAAAATTTGATCTGGAGTTGGAAGTTTGAGTTAAAGCATTTTAAGCACTTCCTGGCTTAGGAGGATAATAGTCCTAGAAATGAAGTCACATATAAAAAGACTCCAGGTTCTCCCCTGTTACCAAAGTGGCCAGCAAAGTTCTTTAAAGGAAAAAACAGAGCCAGGTGCTGGTACACGCCTTTAATCCCAGCACTCTGCTAGGCTGAGGCAGGAGCATCACAAGTGTAAGCCCAGTTTTGGCAACTTAATAACGTAGTAGAGCCTCTCAGAATAAAAAATCAGAAGGGTTGGTGATGTAGGTTAGTGAGAAGGGCCTTGGTACAATTTCCACGACTGCAAAAATAGAAAAAAGTAGTGCAGGTTTTATGGCTGTATGCTTTAACATACTGGCTCTTGATGCAGTTGAAGCAGACAGAGCGTCATAGATAGAGAATATGAATATGTTCAAATAAAACTTTATTGCCTTCCAGGAACTTTACATTGCAGCTGAGTTTCACATGTCACAGAGTTGTATTCCTCTTGATTTTTCTCAAGCATTTAAAAATGGAAAAACCACCCTCAGCGTATGTAGCAGAGACAAACTGTGAACAGAATTTGCTTGAAGTTTGGTACTTCTGTTATGGAGGAAAAGCTGACCTCATGTCACACTAAGGCTGATACTGCGGCATTGGTATTCAGCAAAAAGAAAGAGCTATATTGCTCAGCAAGCTGACAAGCAGGCATACTGCTATGCAAGCAAACCTGACTCTGACCAGTTGGTAGCACCGGAATGTAAAGGAATGGACCAGGGAGAAATTGCTTGTTGATTGAATGTGAGAAAAGTTAATTTTAGGGTTCTATGGCAAAGGCATCCCTGGCCCCCTGCCTGTTCATGGGTTGCACGTTGATGTTAGGGAGTTATCATGTGCTACATAGAAGCTGAGGCATGGAAAGACCTTAATGTTAAGTGAAATCAGTCAGATGCAGAAGTTTAAATATCACATGGTTTCTCTCGAAAGAGAAACATAACGTATGAACAAAGAATAAAATAAAAGATAGACAGTAGGAAGGAGAGAGATAAGAGCTTTCTCAAATGCAAAAGGGATCAAGATATGGGGAGAGGGAGGAGAAGTTAGCTGAAGAAGTATTAAGATGTGTCACACACATGGAATCATAACTTACCGTGAACACACTCAAATAAGCAAGCAGGGCACCAACTTTAAGAGTTGACTTCCGTGCATCTCCATTGTTGAAAAGCCAGCTACATATGGTGGGTGGATTCTGAAGGCTTTTCCAGAAGGACGGCTTAAGCACTTTTTTATTTAAGGGATTTATATTCAGTGTGTGCAGGCCTTAGCTGATTCATTACCTTCCTTTTAAAATAAAAATTGAGTTATGATAGTATCCAATAAGTCTTGTGTCAGGAACCAATTTTAATATTAAATTTGTAAATTACTCTCAATTTAATATTAAACAGGCTTTACTTTGCAGCGAGCTAGAGAACTGGTTTAAGGTCAGCATATTGAACCATTGGCTTTAGACCATGAACACTAGATATAACTCAGTCATTATTTAAAGAGGAGATAAAACCCTCAATTGTACACCATGTTTGAAGACTATATGCTTACACACAACTAATGGGTAAGTTAAAAATGAATTTAAGAAGATAGTGGAATGGATGAGGTATTATGTGGAAATGGTATGGTATGCTAATTCGGGTATATGTATGGATGGCTGGAATTTTCAGAATACACAGAAGTAATTGAAAAATTGATTGATAATTTTAATAAGATGTTGGCTTCAGTAAAGATTTAGATGTAGCTAATCCAGTGAATATCTTGGGAGATTGTAATTATGACAGTGGTTACACCGGCTCAAAGCCCAACACCTGGATGCAGAGCAGAGCAGCTAGTCAATCACCCCAAAGCCTTCTGGTAAGTGCAGACATCAGAATGATTCAGGGCATGTTCACTGTTTATTTAAGTTGGCAGTATCCATCAATTGAAGTACAGTGAGGTTCTATCCCAGAGATCGAGTGAGTCTGATTCCATAAGCTGCCTTTTCTCTATGCACCATCAATTTGACACTGGAAGTGAGGTAGTACTTATGTTGAGAAATAACAATAATTGCTATAATATTTGATAAAATTAACAACTTTGATAGTTTAAACTGACACACTGTGTGCCACTGTCCCTGTACTCTGTTTATAACCCTCAGTGTTGCCAGCAACCCCGATTTGCCTAGTAGATCTCTCCATTACCAATGATGCTGGACAGCAGAAGAACTAATCCATTTTCTGATGACCAAATACATCATTGCCTTCAATATTTACATGCGTAACATGGAGTCCACATGGATTTTCTTGTTAGAGCTTTATTTGCTATTGGATGTGCCTGAGCCCCTCCTCTGACAGATGGAGAAGTTGGAGAAATTAAAGGACTAATGATACAGGGCTAGTTCCTTGCAGGTGCTAAACTCAAGCCTAGGTTTTCCACCCTTTATTGAAATTATCATTTTGTATAAAGGAAAGGAAGAAATTGTGTAACAGAATTCATGTGCCTAATCTATAATTACATGAAGCACTACATGGAAAAGTAAAGTAATAAACTACTTATAAAAATGGATATGTTTAATGACACGTCAAAAATATTTTACATAACACAAGCTATATATGATCTATAACTGGAGCTAATGAAAACACTAAAACTATCAATTATTAGTAGTGTCCAATCAAATACATGAATTCTAATCAGGTAGAACTCATTTATATCTTCTTTTTAAATTTTATTTTTAAGACAAAAGAACCCTGAATAACACAGAAACAATACAGAAAGTACCAAGTTATAGAGAAGATAGTTGGGAACTGGCACTGGATGCTGTATAACATAGTTATTTTCCTATTTGTTATAACAAAATCAATAAAGGATATACAAATTACAGAGAAGACAATAGGGAACCATCACTGGATGCTGCATTACATAGTGTTGTCTTTGCATTTGTTAACACAAAAACAATAAAGGAAATACCAGATTACAGAGAAAATAGTAGGGGGTTACCACTGGACGTTGCATTACATAATGTTATCTTCATCTTTATTACTCAGTTATAAAGATGATGGCTCATTCAATTAATCAATTTTCTCCACTTCACCACTGTTGTTCTACCACCCTGTCAGTGATCTTCCCACTGGTAATACCTGGACTTTTGGTTTATTTACTCCCTCATGCTCTTACTTTGGGCTGCTACTAAATATGCTGTATATTACGTGGGTGTACACAAATTACTATGGCAGGAAGTGGAGAAGCACCCTTTGGCAATCCCTCACAGCCGTCATCGAGTGTCCAGTCGGTAGGCGGGGTTACACAGCGAACCACCAGACTCCGTCAACGTGTCTGCATCTATAGGCTCAGGTGAGTCTTCAGAGCCTTCCTGGGGGCCAGGCAAAGCGCCTGGCATGCCCTAGTGGCTGGGCAGAGTGCCTGGCATGCCCTGGGGGCCAAGTGGAGCTCCAGGGGCTGGGCAGAGTACCTGGCACATCCCAGGGCCAGGGTGGGTCTCTCATTTATATTTTGAAATTTATTTTAAATTTGTCACTCTTATTTTAATTTAACTAATCTGTGGAAAGCTCCTCTTTAATTGGAATTTTAACTCACTATCAAAGCATTCCTTTAAGATGTTTATTGGAGTAAACTCGTTATGTAACAGACAAGAAAATCTATTGTTTATGAAGAAGCGTTGTGCTATATACTGTACAATTATGGCTTGGGAAATTAAACACAAGATAACTCACAAATCTTATTTAATTCAAAGTGTTATCAAGTTGGACTAACTGTATTAATCAGAAAAGATATAAATGTATTTTATTAGTTAAAATACATTTCATCTTCCCAAAACAAGTACCTATCATCTTAAAAGCAGTGTGATGCTGGCAATCAAAGATGCTCATCCCTCTAATAACACTGAGAAGTGAAGGCAGAGAAACACTTTTTGGTAAGATCAAGGATGGCTATTGAAATACCCAGATCAGTACGGATCACTGCTTACACCATCGCTGCAGACTCACTTGCCAAACCTCATTAAAACTAACAGCAAAGTTCGTTTACAATTTGTGTATCTATTTATATTTAATTTTGATTGATACATACGATTGACTGATAATTGTATAAATTTTAAATCACACTTAAAACTTATGTCTTTAGAAAACTGAGCATGAAGTTCAAAGGAAACATGTAACACGTTAATCTCATCTTCCGTAACCCTTTGGGGTACTGATAACCGTGAGGTTGCTCTGGCCTCGTCTTTACTGACCCTCAGCCCCCTCGGACTCTAGCGATTCCATCTCTCTCCTGGATGCGCTTTATGCCGCGGGATCCAGGCAAGACTCGCTTTCTTTTCCCTTCCCTACATCACCGGTCGCTCCTAGTCAGTTTCCTCTTCTGCCTCCTCCTGAGCCTGTAAATGTTGATCATACCATAATTATCCCTTTATGGGCTTCTCTTTTCTTTTTATACTCACTGGTGTTTCACCTATTCTTAATAGTCTTTAAAAACCATTCATATGTTTGATGTCTTTATTGCTCCAGCACACACTTCTCTTCCAGCATCTTACTTTCCATGTTTACTGCATCTAATGAACATGACGATGTTTATCTGCCCAAAATTGAACTATAAGCCTTACCTCTAATCCCCCCCCCCTTTCCAGGATCTATTTCACCTCAAAGGCTATCTGTTACATGTTTGTAGTTGTCAAGTCCCCAAATCCTAGAACCTGTTTGAATTTTGTTTAAATCTCATGTGATACACAAAATTCTTCAATAATTCCTATTGGATCTGTTTTCAAAATGGGATCTAACTATTTATCACAAAATATACAGCCTCAGACCTAGTCTGAGGAGGTTTTTCAAGAGACTAATTGAAAGATTCATAAAAGCATAGAAAACCTGCTGTTACCTTGACCTAGGAGCACAGAACAGGAAGTGCTCTGACCCTTCCATTTTATCAGACTCTGAAGACCTGAGTAATAAAAGAAGCAGCTCATTAAATATTAAAATTTTAATTCCCATCCACGTGTGAAACAGTGACTCACAATGGTTTCAATTTATTTTAAAATATCAAAGTAAATAAAACTTTTCCTGCACCTAAATTCTCAGTAGAAAAGTCATTAACTTCTACAATCCAGGATATAGAATACATTAATATCCATAGGACTGAATCAAATTTAGAATTTTGATATGGGACTCACAAGAAATACATAAAGTAAAACTGTCCCCTAGATATCAGAATGGGGTGAGTTACTAAACAGCTTTGTAGCATGGATCAATGGCACTGGCTCAGTAAAGGCTATAGATGAAAATGGGAGGAGCAAGTAAAAGCTTATTGCTACCAGAATCCTGAGATGAATCTTTAAGCACAGAATTGTCTGATGAAGAAAATAAAAAGTGCAACCTTAACGGTTAAATATTCAGGCATTGTGTAAAAATGTATTTCTAGGCAAATCTCACAAGGTAGAGACGTGATTGAAATTGTCTAACGGATGCAAAATTTTAGTTTCGTGAAATTAAGTTCCATGGTCAGTATCCTTGATAGTGTTCAAGAGACAAACATTAATTTATTTGAGTAAAGTGCCACTCAAAGCTACTATTTTAATTACAAAATTTACTTAGATTGAACAGTATACTACGTAACAGTCATACATATTGATTATTCTGAAGAACTTGTTTGGTTGCTTTATAGAAATCTTCCCTGCCTATATCTTCATGTAGTGCTTTATTATGCCTCTTTCCTTATGCAAGGTTATGTTGTATGCCATTAATAAAGTATATATTTATATTTATAACCTTATATAAGGTTCAAAGTATATATATGGTTATATATGGATATATATTTCTTTATATATATTTATAAGCAGTGATATGATATATATACATATTCCTACAATGCATTTGTTTGCAATTAGTCCACTGGTAGTGTAAGTATAGCAAGTCATGTAAAACACCAACCATACTGCTTTGTTATTAATGAAACCCATTTCTTGAAGCTATTAAAGAAGATTGACACCTCTCTGGTAGAAGTAGAGGGTTTGAGCCGCATCAGTCTGTGGGTCTCATGTACTTTGCATCCGACAAAGTGCTAACATGCAAGGCGAGCTTCCTCTGTAGTTAGTCTGAGTGAAGGGAGACATGGACATGCAGAGACAGTCTATCAAGCTGCTGTGCGTGGAAATAAGACAATATATCTTTCTTTTCAAGAGAAACAGAAAAGGCAAAGGGTAGACGTGGAAATTACAGGGAACAAAATACTATCAATTATATGACTCTAAAACAACAAAAAGGCTTTGGAAGTGCAGCTCCTAAAATGAGTTATTCTTGTTGCTTTTAAGCCAAGTTCTTTATTCGACTCACCCTCCAGCCACATTTCCTGAAGCCGTCTGTGGCACAGCTGACCGCCACGACAGTTCAAACACGCAGGGGTGCATCAAGCATGCCTGGTGTTCTTTCTCACTGCTTTTTCCTCCTGTGAACACATCTCTCGTGTATCGCTTCAGATAGAGCACAGACAGCAACAGCAAGACTGGCTTGGCAAAATATTCGGTTTTATATTGGGACAAGAACAGAAAGATTCAGGGGCCATAAATCTGTCAACACAATTTATTGAATACATTTTTCAAGTCATTGTGGTGAGACAGACAAAAGTGAAATGGGTCTATGTGCATGTCTGTTTTATTCTATTTTATGTGCAAAGGCCTGCCCTGGACTGGTTCCAAATTGACAGAGCCACTCTAAAAGAGTGATAAATTTTAATACATCTGTTACTGGATAATGATTCATGGGCTCTTCTCAAACTCTTTAAGAAGTTTAGGATTTAAATTCTCTGTCTGCTTCTGAGTAGATTTATCAGGGACAATTAAGTAATGTTTCTACAAGGCAAATTACCAATACTAAAAAGACTACCTATTCTGAGTTAGTTGGAGGTAAAATTAGTAGCAGGTGGATTGTTCTCATTATCCAAGCTCTGTGCCTTACAGAAAAGACCAGTTCGCATGAAACATAATTTTATTCCTTTAACCTAATGTCCAAAGTAATGGAATTAATTAAATATAGTGAAGAATTTCAAAGTTGTACAATTCAAAAGTGATTATTTTATTTGTGAGGAGCATTTGCTATGTTCTGTCTTGTAGCTAATCTCAAAAATAATACAGTATTAATAAATATTAATAGTACTCTGTCCATGGAACAACTCAACAAGAAAGAAAATAATGTTACTTTAATAGTGATAGATGCAATTGCATATTTTTCCTCAATGTTGAAAAACTAGCATCAGAATATGCAAAATATCCACTATTTTAAGGGTACAGCCCTTAAAATAGCACCAAATGTAGGAGAGCTTTGAAAGTGTGATGATAATTCAGTCCACGAGGTTAGATATCCATTGATAATTATGTCTTCATCAGAGCACAAGAACTTTTCTACACCCTGGTTATGATCACTGGTGGTCAATATTTGCACCTGGGAAAGACTTGTTTGTACTTTTTGTTTCATTTATTATTGTTCTGTTGTCTTTCACTTGATATTGTACTTGGAATGAGGAGGCAACTCTTGCTGAAGGTGTTACAGTAACACAATAGCAAATGAGGCTCTTTCTGTAAGCAAAAAGCCCTTGATTCTAATAAATCCATTAATATGAATTTAATTCAAAATTATTATATATTGCTTCTGGCTGTATAATATTGATATCCTCAGTACTTTAACTGTTACAACTGCTTTCAGTGGAAAACTTCTAACTGTTGTGCTTTGATGACAAACTGTCAATGTGTTCTTATTTACACATTGAAGTTTTACAAACTTCTCTCCCCTGAAGGCCCTGCACTACCATGGCTTCCTCCATTCACCCTTCACTTTTTCTGGCTCCTGTTTGTCTTTCCCCAAACTGTCAACTTTTCTCCTCGATCCCTTCACTTGCTCTCTCAAAATAGTCTTTCTCTTTCATAACTTTAAATTCCTCCTCTCACTTGATCATTTGAAGCTTCTAGCTCATACTGAGATTAATATTTTTAACTCAGGCAAAGCCAGTTGAATGTTAAGTATTTTCTAACATTAAATAGTATCACAAAGGAGCAGTTTGAGTGACCAACTATAAATGTGTAAATCAATGAATTGATTTAATAATAGGATGTAAATAATTGCCAATTTATATTAGCTCTATCCTTGTAGGATTATCTGGAATAATATACAAACTTAAAAATATACCTGTTTGTTACTAGTAAATAGTATTCATTATTGTACAAAAATTACATTTCAAGTAATTTTACGAGAAAAATAAAATTTGGTAGTTACTGAAATGTTTGTATGACTTCAAAATGCTGTCCAACTCTGAGAAATACTATTATCATAATGATAGATCTAACAGTACAAAAGATGAATTTAAAATCTCCTTGGCATGTTTGTAATTATAAGCCTCCTTCAGATGAGAAAAAAGTGAAGCAAATTAGAGGTGGAAATAATCTGGAGGAATACTTCTCAAGAATAATCAAAATTTCCTACTTCATTCAAATATTTGTCTACATATCTCTACAATGGAAAATTATGTGTCACAGCACAAGCATTCTTAACTTACCCCATGCATTGAATACAAAGTAAAATAGAGACCTGAATCCTTTTTATGCTAGAAGAATCGTAAATTTAAACAGCTTTTCTAAGGTAGAGTGGAAGTGTAGAACGGGATGCATCTACTTTTATGAAACATGAAATGTAACGTTGGCTCTTGTAAACTATGAAGCATTGTAATGGAAGAACCGCATATACAGAATGTTAGATGATTGGAAAGAAGACAAAAGACCTTAGAGAGTTTAAAAATCCAAGTAATCCTTAGAATCACACATGTAGCAGATTAAAATAAAAATATGACATTTTGTTTTATTTTATTCATAAAGGCTAAAAATTAAATATAAGAATATAAGGAAATATATTTGATTTATGATTATAAATAAAAGCTAAAATGTGAATGAAAAAATAATATTTGTTATTTGCAAATAGAAGTATGTGTAAATAAGATACCCAGGTAACCAAAGAACTGGTAAGTGTGAAAAAGGTCTAATTCCAATAATACAAATTTTTATTATGATTATAAGGGAAAGAAATAGGACAGAAAACTGAATCCTGCCTGTAATTCCAGAATTCAAATAAACATTGGATAAAGTCTAGAAATCTTAGGCTAAAATTTAGGGTTCATATTCATTCATACTCAATGTTACAGAAATTAAATTTTTTATTACTTAAAGTTCTATTTCTCTTTCTAAATTTCAGGCTAAGCAATTAATAACCTGTGAAATCCACAGTTAATATCAATAGAAACAAAGTTTATGAAATATCATAATTTGTAACAGTTAAGTATCAAAATACCTGTGATTTTACATGATAGAGGCAATATGAATTTTTTCAAGAATACATGCTTACTAAACAATAAAAGAGGTGCAAATCTTATCTTTAAAGATTTTATCTATTGTATTATATAGGTATCAAAATCTCTATTCAGTAATCTTTTGATAATTTTTCTCCTTTTTTAGGAAAGGAGAAAAAAATTCAGAGAGAGTTACTATTGTAGAATTCTTATTAGTGCAATGTAATAATCCGTGGAACATTCCTAGCAGAAGTCTAGTGTGTTGGTTACTTTTGTTTTGTTGCTGAGACAAAATACACAACATCCAGAATTAAGGATAGAAAGGTTTATGTAGCTCACAGTTTGTGGAGGTTTCAGTCTGTAATCAGCAGGCTCCAAGGCAGGGCAGCACAGCACAGGGGCAGTGGCTCAAAGTGGCAAAAGGCAGCAAAAGTCGTAAGAGCAAAAAGGGGGAGAGGAAACCTCTTTTCCTCCCTTATATTGTAAGCAGGCTTCTACCCTCCAGTGGGTGTAGCACTCAGTCCATCTCCCTGCCTCCTCTTGCACAGGCTCAGGAAGTTTACAAAGGGAGGACTCTGGCCCCGTGCTGAGTCACTTAGTCAGACTTCTAAACTTGCAGTAGGTTGTAGAATTACTAAACTATAATACAGTAGGATTTGCCACTATATAAAATAACCAATTTGTGCTCTCTTCCTAGGATTTTTCTATCTTGTTTTTATTGCATTTTATCTAAAGCATCATATTGAAGAAGGAGAATCAATAGTGGGAGGAGGATGAATCATATTTTCAAAATAATTTATTTTCCATTTGCTGTATCTACTTGATTTTACAGTGTAATTAATCATTATACAACTTCACAATAATAAATTCATATCATAGATCATATCATAGATCTCATAGTTTGTCATCAAACTTTGAAATTTATATGATTAAATCAGATCAATGAATACTCTATGTAGAAAAAGTTTCAAATAGCTCTATGTAGAAAAAGCTTCAAAGTTCCTTGCTTGAGGAAAAGGAATCAGAGAATATCTAAAGTGTGACACTTGATACCCATCTGTTAGAAAAGCCTCACCTCTTCGTTTTCAGGCCTTTCTTTGTCTCTAACAAATGATTGGATGAGACAATTAAAAAGAAAATGGTGGCAAAATTCATTTCAAAAAGTGGGGGCCAGGTGTAGTGGCCCATGCCTGTTATCCCAGTACTCAGGAAGCCGAAGCAGCAGGATCCCTGGAGTTCAAGGCCAGCCTGAACTGCATACCAAAAACTCTGTCTCAAAAAGATAAAAACAAAAACAAAAAAGTGAAAATGAGGGGGAAGGGCGAAGGAGTAACTGGCTTTGCAGAGCAAACTTTGGCTAAACAAAAGAGAACAAAATTTAAAAGCAAAAAACAAAGGAGACCCAGGGAGACACAAAGCAGGCGATCACGAAAAGACAATATTGGGCTCTGTACAGCACGTGTCTCCTTTTACGCCATTGCACTTCGCGGCTCCTAAGAGAACTGTAGACATACTGTGGTCTTGAGAGGCAGGCTTTGCAGACTGAGACCCCAACGCTTCTCTTCCCAGCCAGCGGAGGCCACGTCCTATCTCCTCTCTGTTCCTGACACACAAACCTTGTGGTTTTTTATGGGCTGCCATGGGAGTGGAAGTCTGTCTTTTATAGCTTTTTTGAGCTGGCAGAGGCTGTAGACCCTCCTTGTTGGGGATTCTGTGTTCTTTAATGCTCTTGAGGTTCTGGGGCTCACTGGCTGGTGTGGGAAAAGTCTGTCCAATGACAGTAAGAGAATTAGTGACCATCAAGCTGTCTGATAGGGGAAAGACACTTCATTATTAGCTCAAGTAGGAGGAGTAAACTTTTACGGTTTGGCTTTGATTTGTGAGTGGGTGATCCATCTCTCCAGGTCTCTATGGGTGCTTGGTCTCTAGGCTGCTACCTCCAGGTAGATGGTTCCAGGCCAGCAGCTGTTAGGACACTGTTCTCATGCTTTTGGATAGCCTAGTGTACTTGGCCCTGATTAATGAAACTGTAAAAGTTATATGATCTCTGGATCGGTTATTATATTAGAAAATAGAAATTACCTCTCATGTAAGACTCACGGGCTCAGATTTAGCCCAGTTTTTGAGCAGGTTACAAACTCACATGTCCAGTGAGAATGCTGCTGTTGGCAGCAGTCTGAGCTCAGTCACTTAGCCAAGTTTTGTCAGAGTTCACATAGGAGCGCTTCTTATTCTTTTAGAAGATTGAGGCCCACTTTCTTTCTTTATAGCTCATCACTATGTCCCTTGAGGAAGGAGCAGACACGGCTCCTCAGATGTGGGGAAAAGGTTAGGGCCCTGAGGAGCAGCAGAACTGTCTGTTTTTTGTTTTATCAGGCTTTAAATTCTTCAAGTGGATATTAGCTTGTCTCTTTGGTGTCTGTACTATGCATAACTATGAACCTGTTTGGGAAAATGGACTGTCACTAGCAGTTGTAGAATTTTTTGCTTGTGTTTTATAGATGATTGTTTATTAGTAAGGCCTTTTTACTTTCAGACTGTAGCATGGTCGTGTAGCACCCAAAAGGCATATTTGGAGTCTGTGTAGGTATTTAACATGTCATTTTTTAATATCAATGTCCAGGTAAGAGGTACCAGTTCTACCTCCTGAACAGAGATTCCTAAAGGAAAAGTTTTAGCTTTAATGACCTGTTGTGACCTGACAACCCATAACCTGCCTGTCAGTGTCTTTTGGGAATGAATCTACTTTATCACTGAACCTTACGTCCTCAAGGTCTTGGAAGGGCAGGCTACTGATCTCTTGACTTGTTCATATGGGTGGTTAACTTCTGGGCAGAGGAGGAGTAAAGAATTTCTGATAAAGGTTCCCCTTAACATCAACTGTGGCCATCAATCCGGAGGAGGGCTTTTTTAGAGAACTCAAAACAGGATGAAGCAATTGACCTGGCTTGCTCATTCTTTTAGGGTACACAGGATTTCTCAGAGGAGGCAGTGATGACTGGGGACAAGGGAACTGTAGGTTCCAGTGGGCTCCTTTAGTCACCTGAAGAGGAAATGAGGGTTCTGGCTGGCCTAGCAGCTCTCTGGGAGCGGGGACAGTGGAACCTCCAGTGTCATGAGTCAGGTGCACTGGCTGCCTCACACAGCAGCAGTGCCCAGGTAGAAGCTTGGTGTGGTCGTGGGCCCAGAGTCCAGTCTTCTCACACTTGAAGGAGAAAATTTTTCTAGATGTCCCTGAGGGTATTTTTAGACAATTTTGGTGGGGTTAAAGCTTTACCAATTATAACAGCAATCATCTAAGGCATGTTTAACTTTTTTATTTCTCTTCTCGGTCTTGACTTTTGAGCCCAGAAAAGGCTGTGCCCAGCAGTGGAGCCATAGCCGTCTGTGGTGGAGCCCACGTGCAGGTTTTGTAGCTTATGCTGAGTATCTGGGGCTGTAACTAGAACATCATCTCACTTAAAGGCAAAGAGAAATGGAGAGTCTGGGTAGAGGGGGATGAAAAAAGTGTCTGCTTTTAAGAATGAGAAGCAATCAGTATCCTCTGGAATTTTGGAGAGAATTGTATATGGGTCTGGCACTGCTGGATGGTTTGGAGTGACACCCTGCTTAACGAGGCAGAGGTACTGAAGCACTGTCCACTTTCTTGGTTAGTATATTTATGACAGACGCAGTGCACTTCTTTATCTTCCCAGCGAGGGCAGCTAGCAAATCAAATGTCATTTTTAGTCTCTCGCTACTATTACAGTCTCAGTTTGGTTCTCTTCAAGGGGGAATAATCTTTCTATGGTAATTTTTAAGCATAATGTCCCATCTGCATAGTTTTTAGCCTTTTGCAGGATGCTTCGTCACTCTGTTGAGAATCTGTGACTGACAGAGGGACCCATTTATTGGGCTTGGGACTGTAAGCAGGAGGTGGAAGAGACCTTCTAGCATCATCAAACAGATCAAAGGAACTGGGAGACATGTAGGGGTTTTAGGACAAGGCTGTCTTCTTCAATCCTGAGCATGTTATTTTCTGATAAAAAGTCACAAAGCCCTGTATGTAGGAGATCATATCTTACCTTTTATATTTTAATTAGAAACAATGTAACTGGGGAATAGTTAGGTAGTTTAAAGTACCATATGGTACATATTTCTTACCCCTTTGTAGTTTGTATTGAACTCAAACCATATTGTAATAGTAAATAAGATGCACCTACTTTAAATTTTCAGGATCAAACCTTTTCCATTCATGAAGACACAGTCGGTGAAGTAGGTGTGTGGGTGAGGTCCAAGTGGTTCCCATGGGCTCTTCCTGGAGCCTATAGAGAGCAGGAGACGGCTGGATCCTGACTCTAAGGTGGCATCCCATGCAAAAGGAGGACAAGGCCAAGGGATTCACAAAACACTTCTTGGTAGACCTGAAAGCGGATTAGAACTACTTCTCTTTTTGAGTGACAAAGAAGGGTAATGACAGAAGAAAAGCCTCTGAAGGGCTTCGTCTTCACACTGGCATGCTCTGAGTCCTGAGGAAGCTGGCTACTGCCTGTCCTTACCTGGCCCTTTAACTTCTGTGAAGTAAGGGTGAATCTTTTCCCAAGCAAAGTTTCCCTTCCCACCAGCTGAACCAAATAACTCTTTCCTTAAGCGGAGTAAGGACCCCAGAATTTATTGTTCCAATAGCACTGAGACTAAGAAAAGGAATAGCTTTGCTTTTGTATATTTACATTCACTTTGTTTTTTTTTAAAGATAATAAAAAAGAACAATAGCAAAATAACAACATACCTCCCAAATTCAAAGACCCAATACAAAAATGGGCATCTGAGATGAATACACATTTCTCTCACATTTCACTATATAGAGAGAAATATAAATGGCAAATAAATACATGAAAAATGTTCAGCATCATTAGTAACTTGAGAAATGAAAATTAAGACAACCCTGAGATTCTATCTCACCCCAGAAAGAATCACTATCATCAAGAAATCAACCAATAACAAATGCTGGAGAGACTATGGGGCAAAAAGATCTCTTCTCCACGGTTGGTGGGAGTGAAGCCTGGGGCAGCCATTGTGGAGATAGTTCGGACATTCCTCAGTGAACTAGGATTAGAGGACCCATTCAATCCAGCTATTTCCCTTTTGGGTATTTTCTCAGGAGAACTAAAAACAGTATACTACAGTGGCATATGTGCACCTATATTTATAGTAGCTTAATTTGTAGTGGCTAAATTGGCTAAATTGTGGAAACAATCCAAATGCCCATCAATTGAGGAATGGGTAAAAAAGATGTGGTATTTTTATATAATGGCATATTACTCAGTTATAAAGAAAGATAAACTCAAGGCTTTTGTAGGTAAGTGCATACATCTAGAGACCATACTCATCAGCAAAATAAATCAGACTCACATATGTGAACATCATATTTTCTCCCTAGTGTAACAACCTGAAAGAGTAAATAAAATCTAAAAGGTACAATAGATATTGTGAAAGGGAAAGAAGGGAAAAGAAAAGAGCACCTGGGATGAGAGAAAACAGAAAACAGGAAAGAAAGAAGGGAAAAATATGAATTTATATATACACAAGATTGCTAAGATCAGTGTACTACTGATTTCTATTGCTTTATTGAAAGGAACAGTTTAATGTTTAATTGTTTGATCAATGTTACCTGCCTGTATTTGTTTAACTGAGTAACGAATTTAAATATAACAAAATGTAACACAATAACCATTATTTGTTTGTTTGTTTGTTTTGGCATGGGGAATCAAACTCAGGACCCTGTGCTTGCCAGGCAGGCGCTTGTGCAGCTGAGCTGTATCCCCATCCTCACTACCACTGTTAATTTCCTATAACCTTGTCTGAAATTCTGCATTGCTATTATTGTTTTTATGTCATTTTATATATGTCTGTATGTTTGTTAATATGTTTGGGGTCTTTTAGCTTTAAAATAAAAAAAATACAACGACAACCTAGACAGCAACAAAACACAGCAAAAACAGTCACGTTCGTTAGGTTTTAAGTACTGTTAAATGTTGTTTTGCTCAGGCCATCAGTCGTATGCCCTCTACTTATCTAGATTTAAACAGGCAAGTATAGGCAGAAAGCGAGACTCAGGCTGTTGGACCCAGAGGAAGGTGCGTCAGTGAGAGGCAGCTTGGCTCATCACTACCAAGAGCAGGAGCTGCCTCTGGTTCCCTGGCTGCCACCCATCAGAGGTCGAAGCTGCGCGTGCTCCCTTGCCCACTCAGGCCCCGTGTGTCAGAGCCACCTACAGTGGACTGCCCCTGCCATCAAGGCCTTCCAGAACTGCATATCAGCAACTTTGCTCCTGTTCCAGCCCCTCTATGTTACCCTTGCTTAAGGTTTGGTCTGTGGTGGCACTGGACAAACCTAGATCGTGACACCCCACCAGGAACCAGCTTTTCCAGTCTCACCTGCAGGGAATAGGTCTGCAGTGAAGTTGGGCATCACACCTGCCTCCTCCTCTCTGGGCTGCCTAACAGCCTAAAGCTGTGTGAGTTCTTAAATTGGCTGCACCCATTTTTTTTTCCATTTAGGAAGAACGAAAGAGGTCCCTTCCTGTTTTTCTACACAAGCCTGTTCTTTAAAATTAGTGGCTTAGCTCATAAGGCCAGTTACTTAAAAAGGACAGAGCATAAAGAAGGAAAAAATATATGGCATGTGGTGATCCAAACCCATGTCCAGCTGTCTGAAAAGGAAAGATGGTGGCTGGCCATGTGACAAGGTCGTATAGTGGCTCTGCAGGCCAAAACAAATAAAAACAAAACACGACAAAAAAGAAAAATTATTATAAACTGAGGTAAGCAGAAACTAGGCTAATTTCAAAAAGGTTAGCAAAATACAACAAATGAATCCATAGACAAGGCACACTGTGAGTACATGCAGCTTGAAAGAAAGACAAAGACCTGCATTTCTTTCCCCCACTCCCCACAGCAGGTACAGGAAGCCTGCCCAGGCACCATGAGAAGTGGTGTCCCACGAGTCCCAGCATGACAGATACAATTAGGGAAGGAACGAGAAAAATTTAAATAGCCCTCTAGCTTACAACAAAAAACTGCCCCCAGGGCCTTACCTTGACCTCTTGGTGCCTGAGCTTTCTCCTGGCTGGCTTGACAAAATGTTATCAGGTAGCTCTTTTTAGAAATCCCTTAGTTTCTAGCTCTTTTTTGTCTCTAACAAAGCATTGAACAAGACAAGCAAAATAATGATGCCGAAATTTATTTGAAAAAAGTGAAGGTGGAGGAATCACTGGCACTGACGAGTCATTAGTCAGCCGAAGACTAAAAACAGAGAAGGATGAAAGCACACCCTGGGGACAAGGAGAGACATCATGAAGGGCACAGCAGTGGGCTTCTCATGGCATCTGAGTCCTTTCACGCCACCCACACTTCCTGGGAACCTACGAAAAGCTTTATACACAGGGTCTTGAGAGGCGGTCTGTGTAGAGGGTGCAATCCTGCCTCCCTCCTCGTCCCAGCCAGGCTAAGCCATGTCCTATCTCCTATGCCACACCTTCCTCTTTTTCTTCTTTCACTCTGGTAAACTTCTTTCTGTATACATATACCATGCAGTTTCAACACATCTCAGTGATATTGATTGATAACATGAATTTTAGGTACTGACAAAGAAGACAGAGAAATATGATGCAAGTTTATTAGCATATAATTAAAAACACTGTATTTAAAAATATACACTGAAACAATTTTTACCATTGTTTTAATGGTGAATGTCATGTTCTACTTGTTTTCATGTTGTTGCTTGAATCAGTGATGTAATTTTGAATCAGCTGTTGAGCTGTCCTTTGAGTCCTCATGAGTCGCCACAGCTTCCTACCGAAGTCATGTTTAGATGTTGCGCACCTGCTTTGCAACTTGGGTGTGTCTCAACTGAAGCACCCTGTACTACTTAGATCTAAAACATCAAAGGTGAACCTCCGAGATGATTGCACCGCAGGTGCTATGGTCATCAGTGGACTGAACTCCGGCTGCCTTCACCATTGATGTTGAAAGGTGGGGCTGAGCTGGACAAGGTGGGTCACTGGAACCTGCCTTGGCACCGCGTTTATTTCTTTCTCTGGCCCTTCTCCTCCTTTGGATTCCCATGAGTTGAACCACCTCCTATAATGCCATTTCTGCCTCGGAGACAGTGACAAAGCTGAAATCTCTGAACTATATGCAGAAATAAACGTTTTCCCTTTATACTGTGTATGCCAGGTACTCTGTCCCCATAATAGAAAAGCTGGCTAAGATACATTTCATCAGCAGCAGGTGATCAAATCAATATCAGTATTCATAATAGCTAAAATAGTCAATAAGAAGGGTTTTTTGTCTTTTCAGAACAATATTTCACTATGTCCTTCAGCAACTCATTTGAACTCACTTTGTAGCCCAGGCTGTCCTTAAATTCACAGTGATCCTTCTGCCTCAGCCTCTCAAGTGGTGGGATTACAGGTGTGCACCACCAGACCTGGCGAATACGGTATTTTTTCATAATTTTAAACAAATGATAGCAAAACCTTTGCAGATAAGTATCCTTGAAGTTCTAATAATTTAGGCAATGCAATTCTCAGAATGCATGAAAGTAAAATAACATTTTTTGAACCTCACAAAGTGATAAACTCTGGGTTCACTATTGTCATGTGGCATCAGACTAAAGCTGGATTAGAACCTGAGAGATGTATAAGCATCCAGTCGCATCACACCAGCTTCTATTCCCATCAATCGAGAGGGATTGCCATCGTCTCCCATCTGTATTACCACTGTTGACACCTCGAAGGTCTTCCTGGTTCCACTTTTGCTGTCCTTACAGTCTACCTGATAGAGCAGGCAGAGATATAATGTGTAACAGAAGTCAAATGCCTCACCTCACTGCACAAACCTGGTACCACTCAAGGCCATGCTATCATCTTGTAATGACAAAAGTAAAAGCACTACAGAGCCCCTCCTCCTCCAACCCTGCACATTAACTCTATGACCTTCCTTGTGTTCTCACTTTATTACCTACGCACTTCATCTCCTTCTCCCCTCCAGCTTCCACGCTTCCTTAGTGTTCCTGGGACTTGAGAGGTCCTGTCTCTTTTCAGGGCCTATACTGTGGTTGGTCCCTTTGTGTACCATGCTTCCCTCTACCCGCAATCAGCATGACTAATTCCTGTCTCCTTTAAAACTCTGTTGCCTACTTTCCCTCACGGAGGCATCTCTGATCTCCCCTGTTTCAGATTGCATCCTCCCAGGACTCGCGATTCCTCTTACTCTGGTATGCATTCTTTCTCTGTCTCTCTATTTTCACAGCAGTGGAAAGTTCAAACACATTATATAATTTCTATGTTTATAATTATTGTTTAATGTCTATGTCTACTTTCAGAATTTAAATTCTAGAAATGTAGGAATTTTGTCTGTTTGCTAACTGATGCACGCCAAGCTTGTAGAAGTGTCCTGATTAAATGTCATTAAGTGATTCTATAAATGGATGAAGTTCATACTGATATTTTATCTATTTTAGAGTTAAGAAAAGTTGTACTAATAAAGGTCTGTAGCTCTCCCAGTAACAGTTAACTTTTCATTAGTGGAGACTGAATTGATTTTTGATACGCTGATTGTAAAAAAAAGGCATAATTTCTCTTTTACATTATGGTTCACAAGTTTTTGCTTTTTTCTGCTTTACAGATTCTTATTTAGGCTGTGCACAATTCACCTGCCTTCATTTCTATTAAGGTTCTTAAATTCAAAATACCAATTATGGGCATGGCAGATATCTTAGTTAATTTTTTTGTTATTGAGAAAAAATACCCAACACCCACAAATTAAGGGAGGAAAGATTTATTATAGCTCACAGCATGCAGAAGTTTCAACTCATAGCTGGCTGGCTCTAAGGCGGTGGCAATGCAGAGGGGTTCACAGAGGAGAAACAGCTCATGGCAGGCAGAGGTGGGAAGGCAGCACAGTAGCACAGTACTGAGGAAGCAAGTGTCCCTAGCAGCCCTCTTTCTGCCCCTTGTATCATGTCCAGGGTACATGCCCTGAGGGTGGGCAGCACTCACACCCAGGGAGGGCCTTCCCATTATCCACACTCAGAACTATGCCAAACCAATCAATGGGTAATCTCAGCAGCACACCAGCCACCTCTGAAAAGCCCCACCTATGACCACATGTGGTTTTGGGAAGACATCTAGACACAGCCATAACAGTAGATAAATATTTTATATCATGATAGAACATAAATCCACACAGACATAGTACCTGGGGATAAATGTTAATAGTATGATAAAATACTTACTCTATTTAGTATAATTTATACTATGAAAACGGGATATAATTTTCACATTCAATATGAACATAATACTGAAAAAATTTCTACTTAAGGAAAGACAACAAATATTTCCAGCTAAACATGACCTTTTTCTTTGTTCTTTCTAGATGTCAACATGACAATAAAGAGTAATTATTTAAATGTCTCCATGAGGACAAAATAGGCATGATTAAATGAAACGAGATATAAGAAAATATTTTATAATATACAGAACAGTATAATAAAAACTGACTAGATAAAAGTGAAAAGAGCAAGAAGAAAGTAAACTAAAATCTAATTGCATAAGGAGAAGGAAAAAGAAAAGTTTTTATAAGAAACTCAGAAATTAGAGGTAAAAATGATGTGACAGTAAAAATGGGACAGAAGGGAGTTAAAAACTTGGAGTGTGTATTATTACAATGTATAACTAAAGATTTTATGTTGCTAAATTTCCTTGTCTAGTCCGAAAGGAGTACTGATTGTATTTGTTCCTCTTATCACTTTCCCTAGAGAATTAGACCACAGACCTCTTTGGTTTAAAGCATGAGGACCAGCTTTGGGAGATGATTGTGAGGTGAATAAACCTCAGCAGAGTTGAAGTTGGATATTTTCTTTCAGTCAGCTTCCAGTACTAACAGTTAGGTTGTGACCTGCCAAGCAGGGTACTGAATATAACTTTTCTGGAGAAATGAGCTATTTTCAGGAGAAAAGAATGTCAAATGTAGGCTTTTTTGTTCTTTGGCTGCATGGCGCTGCCACACAACATAGCATTATGACAGAAATTTCAAGAATACTAGTTGTAGCTCCGTGCTTGTTTAGAACACAAGACTCTGGGATATCTGTGCCTAGGACCATGCCCCCCCAATAGATCAGGCTTTCTACAGCCTTAGGAACCAACACACACCTCTCATGTTTGAAAATGTTTCCAACAAATAATGTGTGACTGAAAACTAAGATGCATGATTTAAAGAAAAAAAATTTCAGTAATAGACACATTGCCATTAATCTCCCTTAGACACCTCATTTCCACCACACTTATTCCACCACTCTTAATTTGCTGAAGCAGCTCTGGAAGTCCTTTGTCGTGTCACCATTTGCACCGTCATGTCTCCATGATGTCTCCTGGAGATACGGTGAACTCATGCTACACTCAAAACATCTACCTTTCACGATCATTCTGAACTTGGGGAAGAGCCAGAAGTTGCAAAGTGTTAGACCTGGTGGATAACATGGGTGAGGACACGCCATAAGTTTCACATGCCAGTGTTTTCACTGGATAGCACTTGGCACCAACATTCATCTTATCTTTTTTAACATCTTATAAAGATGCTCATGAAAGCTGACTTCCAGACCCACTTCAGAAAGTGACAGGAACAATGGGATACATGTGTCCAAAGACAGGGGGAGTAATTTATTGGGGGTTGACAGCTGTGTGTCTTTTGTAATCAATTGTAGTACAAGCACTCATCATATACATTTTGCTCACATCTCAAAAACAGAATAAGACATATCTATGATCTTTAAAACGACCTTTTGGGAAATCAAGAACATACAGAGAAATATGACATTTTGCAATGGAATCATTAATTATTATTAATTATCATTAATTATTATTGTTAATTATTGGTATAGTAAGAGTGTACAACACAAATGCCCATTGGCATTGACAAATGAATGGATAGAATGTATATTCATTGTATTTTAAAATAATGGGATACTATTTAGTCTTTTAAAAAGCAAGACATTATGACTTCCAGGAAGATGGCGACTGGGAAAGCAGCAGAGAAAGATCCTCTTGGAGGATCGCCACCCAAACACTGGATTGTAGCAACATCGAAAGGACAAGAAGGAGAGAAGTGGATCCCCTAGCCCCAGGAAGTTATTGAAATGAGAGATGAGGCCATCAGAAATAGCAAACCGGACCTCTCCCAGAGAAGCAGCTCAGGTGTCTGCCATGGCTCAGTCAGATCCGTGGGAAGGACCAAAAGCAGAATGGAGGTGGAGGCTGAAGAGGGAGCAGCGACAGTGAGGAAGTGCTGTAGAGGCCTCAGAGCGCTGATTCCAAGAACAGAGCAAGCGGTGGCAGAACAATCACAGCCTTTTCCACTGGCCACATCAGCCTAGCAGCTTTCGGACCTGCCCCTGCCCGGTGCTGGCCTGCCCCATGTGTCTTCCCTGCCACCACTGACCCCCCCCCCACGACCCTTCACGTATTCCTTCAGTGCATCCAGATGTCTGGAAGGCTCTGTGGCACCTCCCACTTCTGACCAGAGACCACACTTTGTTCATCAATGCGAGCTGGGAACTGGAGCCCAGCAACATGGAGCTGAACTCGGGGGGCATGAGCTGCAGGGCACAATACTGCCACTAGGTGGGGGCAGAGCCGAGGCCAGGGGCAGTTCTGCCATGGCTTAAAGAGCTGCTGGGTGTGTGCCAAGCTGCCGCCAGGCAAGATCCTGCTGCAGGGTACAGAGATGCTGCCAGGGTATGCACATCCATCACTGGGCACTGTCCCGCTGCAGCATGGAGCTGGGCGCAGTCCCACTGTGGGGTGTGGGCAAAGCTGCACCAAGCACAGACATGCTGCAGGGCACAGGTGAAGCTGCCAAAGACCGTGCGGTGATGCCACAGGGGGCATGGAGCAGATGCGGGACCTGCAGGGCCATGCAGTTCTGATGCACAGGGCACGGGGCAATGCCCTGGGCCCTGGGGTCCTGCCCCCGCCCCAGGATCTCTCTCCCTGGCCCGCCACCCCTGGTGCCAGCCCTCCAAAATCCTAGGCACATAACATGGAAGAGGAGCAACAGCCACAAGTCAGCGAGAGCAGCCAGGTCAACAACATACTGGAAGGCTGAGGCTTGCTACTAATATGAGCACTAAGAGGGACTTGCAAATACAAACGTTGTATCAACCCACACAGACAAGATATACAAAAAACAGCAGTCCTGGAGATCGAGAGATGACAACATACTCTAAGATCTGAGAAACTCCTCCAATGGTCTCCCAAAACTAACAACTAAACTTAGTACACACCCTGAACTACCTCAGTGAGCACGAGTGGGGGAGACCTCACGCCACTTATGCCCAGCCTCAAAGGATTCAAAATGAGAATTCAAACCCTCACAAGGAGCAAACAAGATTCCTTCCTGAAAAACAGCTCAGGCAACTGCCATGGTGCAATTAGAGGAAGAGGAGGAGGAGAAAGAGGGAATCACCACTCCATACACACCCTCGGCCCACTCCTTCATTCCTATGCTCACAGCTTAGGCTTTGGAAGTCTGTGCTCACAGAAGCCTCCTGACTCAGTATCAGGAGAGTGAAATTCTGAGAACTGGACAAAAACTGGAGTGGAAAAAGCCCAGCCTGGAAGGTGACTGAGAAAAGGGAAGAGAAGGATCCTCCTGTAGGATTACCACACAGACACTGGACTATAACACTATGAGAACGACAAGAGAGAGAGGTGGGTCCCCCAGTACCAGGAAGGTTTAGAAATGAGAACCAAGTCAGGGGGCTCCCTGCAGGCTACATGGGGACCTTGAGGTCTTGGACCAGGCCCCTGGGAGCGCCTTATTGGGTCAGAGCCTGGAGGTCTGCGGGGATGACCCTGCAGAATTAACCTGACCTGTGAGAGCACCTCATAAAGGCAGGGCAGAGCTGGGTGGTCCTCTGGGGTGACCCTGAGGACTCGACTGGGCCCCAAGGAGTGGCTTGTTGGGGCAGAGCTCGGCGGTGCTCGGGAGCAACCCCGAGAACTTGACTAGGACCCTGGGAGCACCTTGTTTGAGCAGAACTGGCAGTTTGTGGGGGTGACCACATGAACTGTTCTGGGTCCCTGGGAGCACCTAGCTGTGGCAGAACCTAGTGGTGCCTGGGGACGACCCCAAGAACTTAACCAGGCCCTCAAGAGCGCCTCACTGGGGTGGAACGCAGCAGTCCACAGGGGCAACCCCACAGACTGGTCTGGGTCCCTGGGAGTGCCTCGCTGGGGCATAGTCCAGCAGTGCTCGGGGGCAGCCCTGACAACTCAACTGGATCCCTGGGAGCACCTTGTTAGGGTGGAACCCGGCAGCCTGTGGGGGTGACTCTGCAAACTTGCCTGGGTCTCTGGGAGTGCCTTGCTGGGGCAGAGCCCGGCAGTATTGGAGGCCTAACCTGAGAACTCGACTGGACCCCCGGGAGCACCTCATCTGGGCAGGATCCAGCAGTCTGTGGGGCAACCCCGCAAACTGGTCTGGGTCACTGGCAGCGCCTCGCTGGGGTGGAGCCTGGTGGTGCTCGGGGTGATCCCCGGAACTCAGCCAGGCACCCAGGAGTGCCTCCTTGGGGCAGAACCCAGTGGTCTTTGAGGTGAACCCACAGACTGGACTGGACCCCCGAGGGCCTCGGGGGCTTATCAATCAGGTATGACCATAGTGTATTTGGTTCCCTGCCTATGTACCGTCTTTGAGGATGGGTGCTTTTCCACCTAGTGCCATAGTAATTTGAGTGCACCCATGTTTCTTACAGCATAATTTAAAGCAGCCATGTGCCTTCTCAATGTGAGATTGCGAGGGAGTAAATAAAACAAAAAGTACAGTTACTGTCAGAGGGAAGACGACTGATTGGGTGGGAGAACAATGGAGATGAGGGTGGGGAAGACTGTTTGATGAATCAAATATGCCATCATTTGTATAACTAAGTAACAAGAGTGAAGACAACATTTTGTAATACAGCATCCATTTCTAATTCCCCAATATCTGCTCTAAAATTCTGTTTCCTTTATCATTCATGCATTATACTCATTTATAACTGAGTAAGACATGTGAAGATAACATTATGTAATACAATAGCCATCATTAGCCCCCTACTATCTTCTGTATAATCGTGTATTCCCTTCATTGTTTTTGAGAAAACTGAGTAACAAATATGAAAATGATATTATGTAAAATGGCATTCATTGTCAGTCCCCTACTATCTTCCCCATAATTTGTGTATTTCCTTATTGTTTTTGTTTTTCAAGTTTATATTCTTTTATTTTTAAAATTAAAAAGTAGCAGGACTTTTACAATATTTAATTATGTGAATGAACACTGAAAATATTTCTAAGTGAAATAAACCAGTGAGAGAAAGATAATACTACATGATTCTATTTATACGAGGAACCAAAGAGTGAAATTAAAGAGTGGAGTGTGGATTACCATATGGTTTGAGGGAGACAGGCAGTTAGTACATCAGCTTTCCTATCCCTGGGACACAGTGTCTGAAACCCACAAGGGAAATGGGGAGAGGCTGCTTTGGCTCACAGTTTCATGGAATTCAGTACATGATGAACAGGGTCCAAGGCAGAAACAGCAGGAACAAGGGCAGGACAGAGAAGAGACACACACTGTGCTCAGGAAGCAGAACAGGGGAACAGTGCCAGAAAGGAAGGGGTAGGGCATATACAGTCCCCAAGTTTCTGTCCCCATAACCCACCCAGAGACACCCAAAAATGTGCTCAACCAACTCACTAGCCATTTTTTAAATCAAATCAAGTTGATATATCAGGATTAGCAATCACAGTTGTGAGTCAGTTAATTAAGAGAACAAGATATTGCAGATATATTGTATACAAGGGTACTTGAATAGTGGTACACACATAAGAATCTATTAAGTGTTCTTAAAGAATAAAAATATTTAGAAAGCTATAAAACAATAATAACTTGACCCACAGGTGAAATAAATCAAATTTCAAATTGCTTAAAGTCCAAAATAAATGAAGTCTAATGTAGCCTCTTTTAAATCTTGCATGTTGATGTTGACATTTAAAAAATAAAAGTCTGGAATTTTCTGTTTCACATTTTATTCTTTTCATTCCTAATTGAAGGGCTTTTTGATGACTGTGAAATAAAGTCTAACCAGTAAAGATAATAAATAGACTCTAAGGTCAATGCAGCTTTTCAGTCCCCCTACACTGCTGCATGAGGAAATAATGCCACAAAACTTTGATGATGATTTTCTACCATTTGACTAAAGGTCATCACTGTCTGTCAGTGGTGCTTTTCCCCTTGCTGGTACAGTGGAGAATTCACCTTCTACCTCAGCCAGAGCACTTCTGGCTGCTGCTGGATCCCACATTTGGAGAGTTGTGCACGGTGCTAGTTTCCTAGAACTGCCAAAACAATGTTGCACAAACTAGGTGACTTAAATAAAATAATAATAATAATAATAATAATAATACTAATAATAATAAATCTCACAGTCTTTCAATCCAGAAGTCTAAAGTCAGGGTATTGGCAGGGCCATGCTTCCTCTGAGAGACTCACAGAATGTCTTCAGTGCCTGTTCTGGCTTCTGGAAGTCCCAAGGCTCTTTGGCTCACAGACACATCATTCCCGTGCTACATCTCCATAGGCTGCCTCCCAGCCTACGGCACCTTTACGCCATCTTCTCTCTGAGCACTTCTCACTCTGGGCACAATTTCCCCTTTTATGAAGATACTCATCATATATCATTCTCAAAATGTGGTAAATCATGGAGGTACAAATTTCAATAAGGATGTAGAAATGGAAAAGCCTGACCTAATTAGATATACTAGAACACATTTCTAGATCTCTGCCCTGTGGGGAAGCATTCAGTAAGAGATACAATAAAATGGTTTAGCTCCAAATGCCTGGGACTCCACGGAAAAATCTAAACTCTGGAGGGTGACATTATATGAAATAATTTCACAAATCCTGTGGTTGATGCTCTCCGAGGGCAAGCTGTGACAACTGAGAGCACCACACACATCATCTTCACGCGGTCAGAGCAGGGCTGCTGTGCAGCTGTGGGGAGGAGGTCGAGGAGCACGGAGGAATGGAGGATATAATGTGTGAATCGGGGAGGGCGAAGACCTGCACCCTCTTCCCGCAGCAGATGGAGCGCATGCTCAAAGGGGAAATGCAGCAGGCAGATAGCGAGAGACTGGGAGAGAATGGATCACTACCCTGCTGCAGGCTGGGCTTCGGTTCGCTTTCCTAAGGTCTGGGTTGCACCTAACAAGAGGCTCCTGAGGATAATCTGAGCAATCAGTTCATGAAATCATGATGTTAGGCACAAGCAGGACCCTGCAGGAAGAGGAGCGCTCTTCTCGGGATGACTGTGGTCCACGAGGGGAGGGAAAGGTGGAGAGTTACAGGCAGGACCACAGCCAGAGAAGGTGCGGGAAGGGCTGTGAAGGCCAAGGCTAGGGCCCCAGACAGAGCCTCAGAAGACAAAAGCTGTAATGAATGGCGGAGTTTTTTTTTTGCTCAGATAAGATATTCATTCCTCTCTAAAGAATATCTTCTTTCCGTTTAGTCACAGTTAGTGGTGCTTGCAAAAGTTCGCCTGGTGCCTACCCTCGGTTCCTACAGGCCCACTTCTAAGTGAAACTCTCCTTTTATAACCTGTTAGTTTGATCTCAACTTGGTTGAGATGCAGTCATTTTTGTTACTAAAAAGTCTCTAGATGAAAAGTTCCAGTGACAACCCATTTGGGTCCCCTCCCAGTTCAGTTGCGAGGGCTTTTTGCCTTATTTTCACACAACTGGTCCTCCTTTCACTTTACAATCAATGCCATTGTTTAGCCCTTTGTTGACTCTCTGCCTGTGATTCTTTCTGGATTGAGAGAAGAACCCAGCAGCTGGATGGTAACAATATCTTTTTTTTAACTTTATACCCATTTTTATTTATATTTTATTTTATTTTTATTTTGATACCAGAAATTGAACTCAAGACCTCATGCTTTCCAGGCAGGTGTTGTTCCACTGAGCTAAATCCCCAGCCAGTTACAGTAAAAGTGAAAAAAAAGAAAATACCAATAAAACAGTTATGATAAAGTGAAAAAAATGACAATAAAACAGTTTCAAACAGGTTAGTAGGAGAGCCACAATAATTAATACATTTCATATTGCTGTCTTCATAATAGTTATTCAGAGTACAAGATATAGATGTGATATCTTGTCCAAAGGATATTAGCTTTATGACTTAACTTCTGCATCATATCTGTCACATAATACTGTTCAAGTGATATGATTTCTCTGAATCAAAGAGATGAAATAGAGATCTTTTTTATGAAAGATTGAGGATATTGCATTAGTAGAGTGTGTAGAATACTATGCATACAAATAGGGTTAACAGCAAGAAACTAAGAAAATAACAAGTTATACTTTGTAAATTTTGATATAAAGTAAATTAATCTCAATTTTACCCTCATGGAGTTAAAAAAAGAAATAACTGCATATAAGAAAGACTATAGTCTCAATTGAAAAAAATGGTATGTATTAAACTTATAGGATATTGGTTCATTATGTAAATTATGGAGATATCTATTTAAATACTTATATAATAAAAATAAACTTTTAGAATTAAAAATCTTTGCATCCATCTTAACAAGCTAGAGAAAGTAGAGAAATATGGAAGAAAACAAAAACATTATAATATATAACATTAATAACAAAATATACTGACTCTCAGGTAGATACACAATAAACAGATTACATTCAGCCAAACAACCCTTTTCATAAATTTTAATAAATATGAACATCCTATGCAACACATATCATTAAAAACATAGAACAAGTAGGCAGCATTCCTAAAATGAAAGAAATATAACTACAGAGGCAATAGAGATGGTGAAAAATTGTATTTTCCTACACGTTAAAATTTAAAATAAAACACACACACACACACACAAAAGTAAAGCAAAGGCGATCTGGAGCTTTGGAAAGAAGCGTTATAAAACAAACCAGGAAAAGCAACCTGTCCACCAGTAGGAGGCCGACGCCTTGCGTGGCGCTGTAGCACCTTCTCCTTGGGTGCCTACACATCCGGGTCAGCGTCAGGCGCCCCTCTCCTGAGTACCCTTTGCAATTGCCACAGATATTCTCCAAGGGCCCAGCTCGCCTCATGCCACACTCACCTCATTCAAAGGCTGCAGTGTTGCCTAGGCCTGGAAAAAAAAACCCAGTGTCTTACAAAAACCAAGTATCTTTCATCACTTTGACTTAACCTTTATTTAAATCTCTCTCTTTCTCTCTCACATATGCATCTGATTTGCACAGAGTTCACAGAAAACCACACATGCAAGCCAAACTTTGTCTTTGTGCTTGTAATTGTTGACTTCTCCGTGTTGAACACTACTCTCCACCTCACCCTCTGCTGTATCGCACCTGCGTTAGAAGATCCGTCTCAAACTCCACCTCCTCACTGAACTCTGTGGTTTCTCCACCCGCAGGTAAAATTATTACCCCTCTTTCCTTATGCATATTTATCAATAGCACTTACCACTTCCTACCTCGTCACTTTTTTATACTTGATGTCAATGTTTCAAGCATAGAGAATGTGTTATTCAACTGACATTTTTCATAACAAGTAACCTCTAGCAGAAGTATGTAACACAAGATCAATTATTATTTGTTCAATTACATTTATCTTGGTTGCATACTAAATACATATTCTTACTACTGAGAAAAAAATTCCATGGTCTTCATAAGCTCCAATCCTCACTTCTCAAAATTAAATGTAGAGCAATTTCTTAGTTTAGATTCTGTGATTCTACTCTGCTGCTTTTTCCTTCATTACAAAAAAACTTTGAAGAAAACAGATTTAGTCTGTATCTTTTGACCATTCACAAAGGGTTTGGTTTAACACAAGGAGACATCTGTGGAGCATGCTTTAACCTAGTGTTACCTGCTTACTACCTTGTGGAACATTGTTACACTTTATAGTGTTCACTATCTCTGACATACAAAACTAACAATGCAGAGGTGCAATTTAATAGATTTTATTTCTAATTAGCACCTAAACTCTCCACACGTATGTATCTTTCAAAATCCCTAATCTGATACCGTTTCTTTGCTTTCTTCCAGCGCATGTAAGATCATCTGGAAGGAGCGACAAAGATTGCTAAACAGTGCAAAAGCTTCAGCTATTTATTTGTCAAATCTCCTCCAATATTCAAATTTCCTCTAGGAATGAAAGCTTCACTAAGCTCCACACAGCCGTCAGAATGTTTCGCTCTTGCCCAGTATGTTCCTGCACGGCAGGCGGAAAAGACCGCATTGTCAGTCAGGGGGTGTTCAGAAGTTTCAGCAGATTTACCGCGGCAGCAGGAAGAAAGAACTTCTTTCTTTTTTTGCAGGCCTGGTTTAATCCCAGCATCCTGTGATGAGTGGAAACAGAGGGCGGTCAGGCAGGCTGAATGGAAGCCAGCACTACATATCTTTTCATACAAACACAGAGGACAGTTATTGCCCCGGGTTACAAACTCCCTTTTTATTTTCACATACATTGATTCATCATTACTTGCCCAAATCAAAAGCACGGTCCCTGTTTTTGAAGCTACGCATCCTCTGTTTCCATTTTGCTATTCAAAAAGTTATTGTCCACAAAGTTTTTTGCCTATAAGGTTATGCAATAAAATGCAACTTAGTATTCCTCATTGGAATTGATTCACAGGTAGATAAGCCCTGTGCTTTCTCTGCAGCAACGATTCCATCAGTTACAGATTATCAATTTCATGATGATAGAATATGTTGTATGAATCTTAGCCATGCACTTTTATTGCCATTTATGTATTAACTACTAAGTAATATCTAGAAATAAAGATATCTACAGTCTTTCCAGATTCTTCTAACTATAACTTTTGGTTGAGGCAATTGTTAATTTGAGTAAATATATAACTATAAGTTGTGTGTGTAAATTGGATCAGAAAGGTACCACTTGGGGTGGTGGTGTAGGCCTGTAATCCCAGCACTTGAGAGGCTGAAGCAGGAGGATCCTTGTGAGTTTAAGATCAGCCTGGGTTACAAAGTGAGCTCAAGGCCAGTCTGAATTGCATAGAAAGACCCTCTCTTAAAAAGACCAAAAAAAAGAAAATTACCTTTTTACCAAGTCATAGTCTAAGGAACTTGTATGTGTTAACTCATTAGTGGGAGCCTTAATATGTGCATGTTATTGTCAATATCATCATTTACCAATGCAGAAAGCTACACAGTTGTGAAATAAATTTCCTAAAGTTGTCATACAAGGTAGCATTTGAGATGCAAACCAAGTTAGTTTTGTTCTACAGTCTGTGCTCTTAACTACTGCACTTGGCTAAGAAGTTCCGTGTCTCTCTATCCTGCTAACATTTAGTTAACTGAATATTTTTCCATCTTGTGATGTGCCCACACTGTATAATTGTAAACTGGTGACTTATGGGTAGAAACTACATCTCTTTAATACAGGGAACAAGAAGTTCCTAGAGTAGGAATCTGCTGTTTAAACATACATAGTTAATGTAGATTGAATTTTTACACTTAAATGTTTTAAATCAGCTTTACTTCAAAGGTCAAAATTATTTGTTTATCAGTGATGAAAATCAAATCATTTTGTGATTGATGGAAATGAGTGCATCAAACTATATACTAAAGAACCTGTTATTGGGTTCCCTTTTCCTTTCCTCTGCTCTGAAATGAGTGTCTGCTATTATCCACAATTACTGTACTACAGACACATACAGATTTGTGCAGCATGTATTTCTCTGTAACCTTATTGAAATAAATTCCCTTCCTTAGTTTCTGAATTGATGACACGTCATTGGAAAGGCAGAGAGGAAAACTAATAAGCTCCACAGTCAGGGTTAATTTCCACTGAATGTTACTTTTTTATTGTGTTTGGTAGGGAAACTTAGAAAATGGCTGTGCAGCAGGAGGCTCTCCCTTTGTTGCTGGGAAGTAGTCATTTGTGATTATTGCAAGGAAGTGCCACCTGGAGTACAAAACACCTTTCTGTGCCAAGGTGCCAGATTAGACAGATCACATTGCTTCAAGACCAAACATCTGCCGAGACAGTGCTGGGTATGCTGTGAAGTTCTCCTGGCTGCAGTTTTAGGAACATTCATTTCAAATTTTCATGTGCCAATCAGTCCATAAAATATTTATTGAGTCTTTCATATCTTCAGAATACTGCAGTAGTCACTGTGGGCCAACAAAAAAGGTAATAGCTTACAATCACTCTTCCTCTCCATAGAGTTTTTATAATCTAAGGCTGGAAATAGTTTGTAACATAAAACAGATGTGACCTTGTCCCTAAGGACATACAGCACAGACACTTCTGCATCAGAAGGTGAATGAAGTCAGAAGCAGAGAGTGTCTGGTCAAACAGCTCACCAAATGCAGTTGTTCCTTCTGGAAGGTAACATCTTCTAATTTTGGCCTCAGCCAATCAGTTAGATCTACCTGGGAGCCAAAGTTATATGCATGTGTTTTTATACCATTTTTCCTTCTCTCTGGGCCACTCATACTAGATCTCTTGAAAACTGTGACTGCATTCCTAAAAATGTGCCATTTGTTTATTTTCCTTAAGCAAATGTAAAATTTCTTAATTCCTTCATTCAATCGTACAGCTTTATTTTATTTCAACTCTCTTAAATATTAGAAGACACTGATCTTTTCAATATGCATCATGTTTATTGATTGTTCAATATATATAATGTTTATTTTCAAGCAATTACCTCTTGGTCTTATGTTTAGTGAGTGAAAAGGCAAGATTCATAAATCAACAAGGCTTCATGTTAGTTTTGGTTCTCACTACCCCTCAATCTCCTGAGATGTATTCTCATGAGGATTATCTACACAAAAAAACCCTATAGGCATACAAAGGCTTACTCCAACCACATTTATAGCAGCACAATTCATGATAGCTAAGTCATGCATGTTTATCAACTGATGAATAGATTACAAATGTGATATTTGTTCATGATGGAGTACTGTTCTGCCGTAGAAAAAGATAAACCTGAGTCATCTATGGGAAAATGGATGCACCTGTAGACCATAATGCTGAGTGAAATAGATCAGACACACAGCTTTAAGTTCCGCATTGTTCCTCCTATATGAGAAATCAAAATTATAAGTAAAAAGCAAAATAAAAGATATATAATAGCAAGTAGGAATGTCGATCACTCTCTAATGGGAGGGAGGTCAAGAGATGGAAGGAGGTAGGAAGGAGGGCAGGAAAAGGGGAGGAGAACAAGGATTGACGTGGAGCCTATGCATGGACCAACCCCAGGCAAGGAGTGGAAACATTACGTATGGCTCCCATGTACTAGTAGAAAGTTAGAGCAATACTGAGCCCTGCTGTCAACTATTAAAAAAGTTTTACTCAAATTTCAGAGAAAGGAATAAGAGCCACTAAAGAGTCAGAAGAATGTAAAGGTAAGTCATCCATAACTGTACCAATGTGCAAGGATAGAATAGCATCTTGGGCTTGGAAGAAAAGTAAGTGAGATAACAAGACTTGTGACCAATGATTGTTTTGCCAAGTTTGGGCTGTAACTGTAGCAGAAAGAAGGGATAAAAGAAGCAGTAGGTTACCTAAAATAAAGTAACTCAGTTAACACAATTTAGGATATCTTAGAACTTTGGCTTATTCCTTATCCCACAGTGAAGGAGGACTGGGAGACCATCACAGCACTAACCAAGAGCAGTCAGAAAGAATTAGGCAGTTTGCTCAGATAGGGAAGGTTATTTGCTCCTAACCAACAGTGAAAAACATACACACTCCATGGGCCTTGATACATGCTTGTGCCAGTGATCCATTGCTCCCTGGCATAGTTTGCAATTGCTCTGTGCAGACATGGTATGCTAAGAGATTAAAAAAAGATGCTAAAATATGTAATCTCAGTTCCCCATGAAATGGCATTCTACATCTCATACTAAGATTTTCCCAGAGAATCAGCAAATTTTCAAGTTATATATTTACTTTTATTTTATTGAATTCCATATTTTTAAATTTTAATGTAACTCATGTTTCCTTTATTCAGCATAGTTTACTCCTTTGGCAACTTTTGTAAGGTAGTTTTGTGTTATAAAACGGTCAAAAGTAATTTGTCATCAGATAATTCACAAAATTATAGTTTCATTCTGCTGAACGATGACAGAAAAAACCACATGATATAAAAGACAAGACTATGACATTTTGATCTCAATGTGTATTTGGGTGTGTGGTGCTCTTCTTTGCATTCTTTCTCAATATTATGTTTTCTTCTTGATAACACAGACTGGCAGGCCTACTTCATCTTTTATATTGGCTACCAGATAACTTCCTATTGAATATTTCATACTGCTGACTGATAAAAATCTAAGAAATTATGCAAAACTTGGCACAAACTTGGATCAGGAAAGCAACTGCTTAAAAATAAATACTTGAGGGATTCGGACTTTGCACATAGTCGTGCTCTTGAGAAGACCAGCCAGAAAGGTAGTGGATGGCCCAGTGGACTTCTGTCAGGAGGATCTGCTCTGTCCTCACAGTGGACTCTGCATCTCAGCTGCTGCATGTGGCTTAGCAATATGGATGCTTCCCACCTGTCTGTTCTCAGGATGTAGCTCAGAAGTAGCTGGTTAGTAAACTAACTCCAATGTTAGTGAGTCTTAGGGTATCAAAATAAAGCAAATGTGAAGACTATGAAGCAGGCTTATGACAATCCTAACATAAATTTACTTTACAGTAGATAGAACTTAATTGGGAAAATAATATTGCTGTATAAATGTGATTTCTTTTTACTAAAAACAAAATTTGTCATCTGTGAAGTACGTTAGATATGGCAGCAATTTTACCTGGACGATAATTCTCCACTGTTTTAGAGGTGGTCAACTTAATGTTTAGGTGTTTAATTTAACAGTTTAAAAATGTATTACACATCTTTAGTAGAACACAACTGTCTTCTCAGAATTCTTTCTCCATTTTCCTAGTTTGTTTATTAGCTAGTTTACTTACCTGTTTATTTATTTTTCTGGATGAATCATGCACTATAACCCTATTGGTACAGACTTAGGGAAATATTTAATGTAGCTAGTTTTTCCAATGAAATTAGGGAACCTTATGACAGAGAATGCAAAAAATATTCAGTGCAAGAATATGAGAGCAAATGTGCTGGCATAAAGACTGGAAGGTTAAATATGATCAAAAGCCCTTACCATAATCAAGACTTAAAGGGATTTATGTTGAAATGTTTTTTTAAAAAATAAAATGGAAATAAGAAGGATACATAATGAAGTAGAGGTAGAACTTTTACAAAGTGTATTCATGTAAGAAGATAATTTTCATGGATTTCAAAGAGATGAGTAAAATAATACTCCAGTCCTTTGAAGTTAGTGTCATAAAAATAGGTTAAAGGAAAACCATGGGTTGATTTCCTAAGGAGAAAGATTATCAATTAATCAAATAGCACCTCTTTTGTATTTAATAAAGCTTAGATATTAGGGCACAGAACAGTTTTTGCTTTCTCAAAACATCTAAAATTTCTTCTGAAAGGATGTACTGGGAGGTCAGACAAAACTGGGTTCAAATTAAACATTACCTCTTATGAAAACTGCAGTTCTTTGTCTCAGTGATTCAATAAACTGACTTGCAAAGTGAAAAAAGTATACAGAGAAAACAATATGATTTAAAGATTTTTTTCAAAGCACATAGATGCAGCAACAGGTTGTTATAAGTGGTACATAAGTTATCACAAACTTTGTAGTGCTTTACATATTTGAACATATTTTGATCATTACCTTAGTTTCATATATAAAAACTACAATCATACAATTTTATGTACACATTCAGCTTCCTTTTTGTGTATTTCTCCTTAAAAATGTGCAAATGTAACAATTATTTCCACCAACAAATGTTGAAATAGTTTCTCTTAGTAATAAAATTTCAGCAGAATGAAAATTATTAACTCTCCAATTTTTTCATAAAATGCCTATCACAGTCTTAATTCCTTGGAAATAACACTGGCTTTAATAAGAAGAAAAATAGATACTATAATTATCAGCATTTTTCTTCTATAAAACTCAACAGAGACGTGTTGACTATCTTCCTTCCACCTACCATAACTTGTGATGTTACTGATGAGTACAACAATATGAAATTTATGGTGAAATAAGAAGATGGTTAATAATTTTCAGGTATTTAAAGGTAAAAGTTAGATAAATGGTTGCGGAGGTAGGTGCATGAGAGAAAAAGCTTATTAGTTAGGCAGTGGTCTGGCATTTTTAATCTCACTTTAAAAAAATTCTACACTTATTTACTACCTAAATATTTTATGAGAAAAATTATTAGATATGATGATCATCTTGCATTTAGATTTCCCTAACTGCCATCATTTGGTTTAACAATGGTCTACCCTTTCTTTGGTTCCTGTGTTGTCACTGGTCAGTAAACACATGTTGAATGAATAAATGTTGGTTTCACTTTTCTTATTAGCATTGAGGAGCCCTCACTGAAAATAGCAATTAGCTTGATTCAGTGTTACAGTGAATCTAAATAATGCAATTTTCTCCCTTGCAGTTATAGGTCCCAGAGTACACAGGACCCTGCCAGGACACTGTGCATATTCTGAAGAGTGAAATGTATTTGTTTTTCCATGCTCCTCTGGCAGAGATAAAATCTGAGACTTGGGGGGATATGCATCTGCCTGAGGTAGCCATGGTGTGATGCATGTGGAAGAATTGTCTTTATCATTAAAGTATCCACTACTTTTGCAGTGTTATAATAAACTATTAAAACAGCTTGCTTAAGTAGCACCATACCACTTTGTTTAACTCAGTTCAGATTATATGGAAAAATTATAAGATGATGGCATATTTGTCTTAGAGAAATCTCACTGTTATTCTAAAAAAAAATATTTAAAGAAAAACTTTGAGAAAACATGAAAAGAAAGAAGCCCTGAATATGCTGTATCAGTGGTGCTAGGTTCAGTGAGGGATACCAGTTTGGGAACCGATGCCGGTGACCACATGAAGTCTTTGTAGTCAGTGCAAGAGCAAAGAATTAACTTAGTAACTTGGGGTGCACTAGATAATTTTAATACTTCCCGACTTCTGTGATTGTGATCATCTTCAGATGTGGCTCACAGGGACATGGCAGGATGGTTGTCTGTGTGTTGCTGGACTGACTTGACCTTTTCTGCCTTTCTCAGTTGTGCTTCTCAAGAATAACTGTAGAATGTGTGGGGAATTCAATGTTGTGGAATAGGGAGATGCAGGTTAGGACATTCTGGGTTCTGCTTCAGTTCTTTCTAAAACATGGCATACTTCACAGCCTCAGCCTGGAGTGGCCAATGGCCCCACTGCGGAATCCCCTCATGGCAGAGCACTTTCCTGAGTCCCTAAGCTGCGATGCCAGTGAGCAGAAGTGGGTAAGACTCCATCTCCCACAGGCAGCTTCCTGAGCCTCAGGGGATCAGCTCAAAGTGAAACCAAGACTCCAGTTTCCCTTGATACTGAGATCGAAGAGGTAAATGCGCTTGATGGAACTTGTGTCTATGACTTCCTGTCTCATGGAACTCAGGCTAACAGTACAGCACAAACTGCAGTGCAAGATGATAAGGAGGGTGGAAGAGGACCAAGTGCACAGTGAGTCGGCACCGTAGATAAGTGCCGAACCCCACCAGAAAGTTAGACACGTTTAGTGGACCATTTGGCACCCGAGCTCAAATCAGAGACAGGGAGACAAAGAAAGGTCACAAAACCAAGCAGAGAGAGATGGCACTGCTGCAGAAAGGATGGGAGGATTCTACAATGGAAAATAAAAATGAATACGGAGAAACAAACCCTTTCTTCAGGAATACTACTGGCCAAAAGGGAACTTACAATGAGAACTTTAAGTACTTAGAAACTAACTTAGTATTGCCAGAATTTGATGTAAAAACCCAGACAGGAAAAGGTGGTCCTTCAGACATAGTCTATATTGAGTCAGGCACGGGATGGTGAGGGTTGGAGAAATAGCCAGAGCCCTAACATCGATGACTCTACAGGCTGTATGTGGGTTTTGTCTGGTTATGTTACAGGTAGGCAAGGGCTACCAATATACGTCCTTATATAGAAGCCAAACATGTTCCTTAATCATACTTACTCTTTGAATCTTATAAAGTCTACAAATAATATTTTAAAGACCTCAAAAACTGTAAATGTTACCCTTTCCAAATAAAATGAATACTTGTTTTTTGTTTTTTCTATTTAGTGATGAAACCACCACCCTTTGCATTTTGTTTTCATTTTCTTTCATTATTATTCAAAACATTCAGAAAAGTTAGTCATCAAAAAATAATTAGAGAGAGCATTATCTATGGGTCTTCATAGTGTTTATTAATAGGAGTTAATCAACACTGCTGTAAGTATGTTAGGTAGTTAACGGCTTTCTGAATATTGGAAATCCCTTTTTATTCTGCCATAGTCTGTTCATGGGGACATGACTGATTAAAGAGATCCATGGCAACAGGCATGTGTGATTTCATACATTATCTGTAGTCTTTTATACACATTGTACACAGTGCCCAAGTCCCTCTGGTGAATTTATGCTTAGACATTATTCAAAGATGCCCACTGTGCACCATTATGAATATTTTCCCAAACTAAGAAAGCTTTCTATGTCCTGAATTTCTTTTTCTGTGCAAATTAAATATTTCTGTCATAACTATCTTACTTTTTTCATTATTTATTGGGATAAATTGAAATATTGATTTCATTTCCTCATTCCTCAGCCAGCCCAGAATATCATCAAGGATAAGTGGGTTTCTCCACCTTTACTGTGAGTTTGGTCCCGCAGCAGGCTTTGAAAATGGTGGAAGTGAACACGGTCATCAAAGGCGGCACAGGAGATTCATGTAGCAGAGCTTGGTTCCCTGAACTCCAGAAGTGCAGGATATGTTTATATCCAGAGAAAGAGAGAAATTTATCATGGGTGGAGTGCATTCCCCGATCTCTTTAGTCTAAACTTTCATTTAGGGAGAGCCCTCAGCACAGCAGATGAAGCTATGTGATTTCGTTTACAAATTCATCAGTAAATTCATCGGGTGGTGGCCCCCAAGGGCACCTCGGAAGCAGCCGACCCTCCACCTGTCTACAGCACAGCTGCTGCTCCCACTCAGTCCAGGTACAATAAATTTGCAGTGATTGTAGCAATGTAAAGAACTGGAGGGAGATTACTTTTGTCACTTACTTACAGCTGGTAATTAAATTCAACATTTTAAAAAGTAAAAATGCAAAATGCAGAGAGGAAAATTTTGGTTTGCAATTGAAGATTTTTAGATCTAATGTGAAATGCTTTATTAAATTTGCATATCTTTATATTTTAAGTGCATTATTATTTTAAAAGTGCTTATTTAAATCAAAGACAGGTTAACAATTATTATCTCATAGCTATTCTGTAATTTATTTCATAATTTAAAGGAAAAAGGATATCAATAAAGAATCCCTGTAGGGTGTCTTAACAAAAGAAAAATAATTCTCTACACAGAGATCCTTCAACATGGATCAGAAAAAGAGGCAGAAGTATTGACCCAGCTGGAGCTGCAGCCCATCTGTCTGGGTCACTGCCTGAAGCTGCAGGACAATCAAGTCACGTGCTGGTGAGTGTGAGTCCAGAGGACACTGTTAAAGTGAGAGCATTGTCTGGGTGTTGGAATTATTACAGCAACTGTGTACAGAGAAAAGTATATCTTTTGAAATTTTAATTTATTTACTGACCACTTTGTTCACTGCACCATTTCACCATATACAAGGTTTCAGTGTTTTCAATAGGAAGGTTTCTGTAATTATCTGTTGATTGATACAGAGGTCTAAACTGAAGGAATTTACAGTCCACTGAGGAAAGAAAGATCACTAGGGAAGTCATACAGTATGTTTGTAATGGAGGGGGCATCTCTGGAAACATTTACTGAGTTCAAGTCTGGCCCCTTGTCCACCTGTATAACTGAAGGTAATCTACTGCTGCAGGCCTTTCGTTTCCTTCTTTGTAAATGAGATGAATTATACCTTGTTGCAAGGATTATGTTGAGGATCAAGTAAGGTAGGTGACAAACTGGTAGATATAAGTTCACGTTCAGAATATAGAACTAGTATTCTTATTTCAATCTAGCTTTCCTCCCCACTGTCTTGTTTCCATTTCTGAGTTTAAAACATATCTATATTTTTAAAAATTCCTTTTGCATTTAGGATGATGAAAATGAGAGAAATAGATTCCTGCAGTGAGGGGATCAATAAGTATAATAAAGTCATGATATTTTTGATTAAAATTTGGCCTTTTTACCCAATAGCCTTCCTATCAGCAGCCCTACCAAAGAAGACAAGGTCTGCTCTCCTAGGCTTTCTGAGCTGCGAAGGGGTCGGGATGCGTGATCACTGGAAAACACTGATCACTGCGTGATCACAAAACACAGCCCTTTATGGTTCAAAGGTGCTGCTCCTCGAGTAGCCCAGTAGCTATGAGAGCTATGAGGGGGCAAATGAACGTGCTGGGGCGGTGAAGGCCAGCCACGCACGTAAGCGCACAGGCATCCCCGCCTCGCGCAGCAGCTCACAGCGGCCTTTCCTGAGGTGTAAAGGTCTATTGCCGAGACATGTTTAGTTCTTCAGCGAAAATTTCTGACGCTCTCAATGCTTCCTTCAGGCCTAGCACACTGACTGCGTGATTCTTACGACATAAACCACTGCCTTGAAAGAAGACTCTCAGGTTCCCATATTTTCCGTTGCTATGACACTCGTGTTTGTTTATGCAGTTCTCTCCAACACTTTATTTATAAAGTCCTTCATAATGAAAATACTTTTCAAAAGGGCAGAGTATTTGTGTGTGTTAAAAGCATTAATTTTGTCTGCAAAATTGTCAATTCAGGAGTAATTTTGTTTTTCAATGCAGTTCAAAATGTAAAAGCATGTACACACTTAAAATGTATTATATAAAGCTAAAACTGCCAAATAAGAATTGCTTTATTGAGATGAAGCCTCCCCTTTTTATGGGGGGCATTAATGGCAGAATTAAGTTCAGCTTGGAGACTGACTAGGAACGTTGGAAGCACCTGCACTGGAGAGAGAGAAAAAGCTGGAAAGCACAGGGTTTGGGGATGGTACAAAACCTGGGTAAGCTACAATCATTACTAGCCTCTGAGCTCGCAGAATGACATAACAATTTGGGCTTAATTAAGTTAGTAACAGAGCTCAGAAACAAAGTTGGTCGGTGTTAGGTTTTTCTGGTGTGAGGAGAGCAAAACAAAGTATCAAATGCCTTTATTGTGAGCATGGAGAAGACCACAGGTGCGAGGATGGAGCTGAGACTTGAGGGCTTAAGGAACAAAGGCTATGTAGGGCCAGGCTGGAGGCGGGGTGTGGGGGTGGTCTGCATGATGTGGCAGAACGTGATTGGACAGGTGGAGGCAAAAAGAGAACAGGATGTTGTAAAGTGGAAGCAGGAAGTTATAATTTGACAAGGGAGGAGGAGGGCGGGGCTTGCCACATGGCATCCAGTGGCCTGTGCCATATTGGCATGCAGCCATGATGATTTGACAGAATTTTTATTTAGGCAAAGCCCCATCAGTCAAGATGACCAACATACCTGCAAATATTGAAAAATATTCAAAGTTAAATGTTGAGTAACTGCCTTTTCAAATTATGTAATAATAATAAGGAACTAGACAGAGTTTACATATATGACTGGAGAAGCTGTTAGAGGAATTTTAAATCAAGATTTTTGTATTGCAATGATGGAAGTGATTTTTTAAGAGCAAGATTTATTAGCATTCGGCTGGTGGGTTGTCAAAACCCAGGAAGAATCAAAAGCAAAACCAAGAGACAGACGAACAGCAGTGTTTACTGTAAGTGGGAAGAAGAAAGCTCCCTAGGATGGGAGGTGGCCATGGGGACTCCTTGTCTCGGGCTTTCCATACACAAAGACTTTATCTCAGACCACTCGGGGCAGGAAGGATGTCAGCTCATGGGTTGACAAGCAAGAAAGTTCAAGAAGAAATGGGCCTCAGAACTCAGGGTGTGGCACTTCTGCAAGCACCATTAATTAATTATAACATTTCTAAAATTAGCCACACCAAGGCGCTTCTCAGAGGCTATGAACAGCGGGTGGGCGGGACCAGGTCTGTACCACCTCGGTTTTAATCACACTCCTGGACTGCAGGATCCCATGAGTATAACTTCAGACCCTTGTTCTTCTTGGGCCTGGAGCCCTGGCCTTGGCAACAGTGTTCCCATTCTGCAGCATGGTTTTTTTAGCCCTCAGTCCCAAGCTTCATCTTACCGTGTCCTTCCCTATGTCACCCTGACTCTCTGGGCTCGGCTTTTCCCTGGCTGCGGGTTCCGCCAGCTGAGCTCCCTCTGCGTGGGACTCTCCCCTTCTCTCTTGGGCAGCATCACTCTGGAATGTCTTCTCCCTTCCCCACGGGACCCTCCTTTTCCCTCCCATAGTACTTTCTAATGCTCTAAGGCGCACCACATCTTACTGCAACTGACGATTTAAATCCGTGTTGTGTGCCTCTTTTCTAGGAAATGAGGCCTAAACCTTAAGGAAAAGAAACCTCAGCCCCACCTTGGTTCGCAGAGGGTTGTTCATCTCTCCCAGGTCCTCTGCCACCTCCCTGTTTCAAGGTTTGTAGATTTTTTTTGTGGAAAGGGTACAGTTTTTCTGCCCAAGCCTCAGAATCACCTCTGTAACCATGGTCACCTAGTCGAAGGTGGAAGTCTCAGTTTCAGCTGCAGTGGGAAATTATAGTTTAAGTGAGAGGAAAAACCTTAACAAACGTAGGGGGAATTTGACGAAGCCCAAAGCTCAGTCCACGCATGCTCGGCAGGGCTCAGCTCAGAGGAAAGCATTTGCTTCGCCCCTCAGCCCCTAGCCCGGTGGTGATCGCAGGACTCCCACCAGCTGTCACCATGCACAGGTTGTGCAGTGGCCGCTGCTGCATTCAAATACGGGCGCTCTTCTCTCTTCCCATCGCCAGTGCCTTTGGCCTCTCTGCCAGCAGCTCTTCTCGGTTAATGTTAACAGCACATGCAGAAGGCTGGGTATCTGAGTACTGTAGCTGGCTTCACGAATAAACAAGGCGAAGCAGGAGAGAGTTCTCGTTTTGTGTTCAGCCCTTTGGTGCAGGAGTGCAGAGGTACCCTGGAAATTCTTAGTGCTTCGGAGCTGACTCGCCAGCTCTGTGCTGATGCCAGCCTTCTTACTGTGGAAAATACTGCTGTTTGACAAACTTGCAAAACCTTAAATCTTTCAGGTGAAAGGAACTTCCGAATCCACCATACCACTCTGTTCATTTGTACACAACACTTATTCAAATAGGTGAAGTTTCCAGCTATTCTCACAGTCATCATACTTTGTACCCAGAATGCAGTTCAGATTGCAAAATAAGTAATCATTATTTTAAACACAATGCTTTCCCACGACTAAATATTAGAGCAGAAAAGTATGAATTAAATACATTTTCAGGTATTTTAAATATTCTTTTTATATGTCCTTAATTAATATGGTAACTATATAATTTCTGGTAGAAGTCAGAACACTCTAAAAATGAAAAGAGCACAGCAAATACTAAAAATTGCATGTACTTAAATACTTATTTACTATGTTGATTGATTATAGTGTTAAGCTGTGAACAAGTTCTATTCAAATTCAAATTGCAGAAATAAAGTTTTTCTAATAAATCCAGGTACATTAAAGTAAACTCGTTATATGTAAATTGTCAAAACATTAAAATAATTTAAATCATGAAAATTCTAATTAGATTTTTTGCCTACATTAATCAATTTATTATCTATAGGTGCCTTTGTTATTATTCTAATTGTAGAAAAATGTTTCTGAGAAATATATTGTTTATTGATAGTTGGACTTTTATGGTCTTTTTCACACTGTATCTATGATCCTTTTCAAGGTTGGAATTTTAAAGGTAATGAAATATGTCCATCAATTACAGCTTCTTGATAGACCATAAGGTTTTGATGGAGTACTTATTATTTCTGTAGGCACTCGTATAGCTGCTAAACTCAAAGCAAACTAAGAAAAACAAGAGGTTTTTGTAGTTAATATAGTTCAAATAAAATTATTCCAATATTTTATGTCAACTATTTAAGGAAATAATTATATCACTATCTCACTTCAGGGAATATTTCTTTAGTGTATGTTTAGTAATAAAAGCTTCCAAAACCCTATCTGTGTATGTGATCCACTTAGTGTTATATCATATTTAGGAGGTGACTTCTTAATTTATAACTTTTTGCTGTAGAATGTAAATTTCTCGAAGTAAACATATGTACTCTTACCAAAAGACTCTCCTAAACTTAGACTGAAATATTCCAAAGGGAATTTGCAGATTGTCATAATTTAGCATTTGGGGTATGAGCCTTCACAGTACATTTATAAAGTTCTCTTGTTTATATCTTATAAATAAAAAATGTAATATATGCACTAGAATTACACTACACTTACAATTGTAATTGTAAATTCTGTTTATGATTTTTCTAAAAGCTTTGAAAGCTGACATTTTAATATTCATTAGATATTTCTAAATTATTTTGAACAAAACACATGTAAATTTACAGGAATCATTTATGAAAAGCTTTCCTAACCTACTGTGGGATGATTTCTTAAGTTTAGTTTTTTAATAAACATTCCTAAAATTAAACTTAAGAGATCATCAAAGAAAGCCAAACATGTACTGTTATGAATTTTTATGTGGTCCAAATCAGCTTTCTACAAGAACTTTTACAGTTCAGCTACATTCGATGTTTAATAATATAAATTGGTATTTTTTTTTTCTGTTGATGATCACAGTTTCTTTGGATACATTAAGGAACGGTCTGCACAGTAAATTCCAAATATACTCTGAATCCATTAGGTTGTTAATGTAGAAAAACATTTTAAATAGTGTTGTTTTGCTTCACTAAAATATTCAATTTTGGTAACACTGCAAAACCACAAATGTTATTTCAGATGTTAAAATTTTAAGCAAATTTATAGGAGCATTAACAATAATGCATGCTACTTATTTTCAGTGGAATAAACTTTCAAAGCTTTAGTCTGAGTTTACAAATGGGATGGGAGAAATAATCAGACCATTATTTATAGTAACTAAATTTCTATGTTAAGTTTATGAATAGCTCATGTAAATATTTAAAGCTTTGTGAAGTTTTTATTGTTAATGGAGTCACTGAATTAACAGTCACTATATCATTTGGAATAAAAACAAGCAAAATTAATTTAGAAGAACACTGTACTATCTAACATAGCTTTCTTTTATCAGCTGATATAAAATGTACTTTCACAGAGACATAATTAAACAATTGCCTTGGATAGAATTAATAAAATAATTATATATTAGATAAATGCTGATTTTTTAAATACTTGTGTCACTGAATTGCTGTATATTTAATGACATATGTAGACTTCATGATATGTACAAATATTGACAAATGATGGAAAGAAATATTTATCTTAGGCAAAATTCAAATTTCACTTTGTGGAAACTTATACACATATGTTATGTATGTACACAATTTACATTTATACTATTTAAATAGCTTAGTACACATATCACCTTGCTCTGTCCTTTGAGGAGGCCTAGAATGTAGTAACTGCAGAAGCATAGGGTGTGCCTGACATTTAGATGTTGGCTTGTGATATCACTTTCCAATATAAGAGATCAGAGTGCTTTGGAAATATATCTGATTCCTATATTGGGCTGGGAAATAGGGCATCTTATAGTGCCAGAAATATAAAGAAGCACTCAAAAAGTAACACTAGATAGAGGATATATAAAGCAAAAGGAGTTCCCAACAACCAGAAATGGAATAATTTGATCAACTGTAATGTTGAGTTATAACATGATATACCACCTCAATATTCATTAGCCATTACTAATATAAATAAATGATGCAACAAATGAGTAAATGTAGACTAATCCTTTAGTTTGAAGAAACCTTTAATTGATGTAAATACTCTATCCTCAGTGTTGTACAACACATTTTGCAAACTTTAATTGTGAGCTGTGCATAATGACTTCCTTGCAATGGGCACAATATGGAAAAAAAAGAAAGAGAAACTTTACTTCAGAAAAACCAAACATAAGTTATCTCATCATGATTAATATCAGCAGATGTAAGTTCTATATACAATATGTATTATTTTAAAATTAATTTTTATTGATACATTTTGGATGTACATAAAGATCACATTCATCACAAGGAATTCATACCTGTGCATGGTATATCTTGATTCTTCTTTTATGCCCAATCCCTACCCTTCCCTTCAAGCCCTCTTCCTCTCATTATATACAAACGCTTTGTCTCCATTTCCCTTTTATTTTCTTTTACTCTTTTCCCTTTCTTCCTTTCCCTACCCCCATTTCTCTTTTCCCACTCCCATGTGAAAATAGTCTTCCTATTTCACAACATTTATTTTGGTCCTTATTTACCCTTTTGGTCTCATACATCACAGAAACAATTTTAAATAATATTGGAATTCAAGGTTATCCTTGATGGCAGAGTATTACTCTACTGTATAAAAAATACATTGTAATGCATTCATTGGTGGATGTGCTTTAGGGCCGTTCCCAAGATTAACTACTACAAAAGTTGCTGTAATAATAAACATGGGTGTGCATATATGGCTATGGTATGATTCTTTTAATTCTTTTGAGAAGATACCAAGTGTGGGAATATCTGGAACCTCCAATTTTTTGCTTTTGAGGAAACTCCACAGTGATCTCTACAGTGGTTACAACAGTTTAAACTCCCAGAAACAGTGGAGAAGGGTTCCTTTTTCCCATAGCCCAACCAGCATTCGCTATTGGTTGATTTGTTGATGATAACCATTCTTTCTGGGATGATATGGAATCTCAAAACTGTCTTAATCTGCATCTCTTGAATGACCAGTGATGTTGAACATTTTCTCATACCATTATTTGCTGTCTTTTATTTCTGCATCTGAAAAGTGTCTGCTCATTTCAGATGCCCATTTCTGCACCGAGTCTTTAAATTTGTGGTATAAGTGAAACCTCTGGCTATCAAGCACCATGACCATATACTCTGTCAGAGGAGACCATGGTAAGAGCTGTTATGGGGGTCAATGGAATCCCATCTGATTCATATATAACGATTCCTAATTGTATCTATAATCATGCAGGCAAAATACTAATCAAGATGGGGTGCAGAGACAGAGGTATAAATGAGGTCTATGTGTAGAAAATCAGGGTGTATCTCCTTAGAGCTCTCAGATGCAAGGCAAAGGTGAGTGCTATTATATCTTTGTCTACCTAGAAAGGGTTTATAATTGGAAGGTTTAAGTTTCTTTTAGACCATAACTAAAATTGCTTAATTGGAGCCAGAAAGGATTTGGGGAGTAATCTCATCCACTGGCATAACTGTGCCAAAGGTTGCACAAAAACCAAATCATGAGGAGTGATGTGGACAGTTTCACAAATATCACTTCTGATAGAGCCATGATTAAACCCATATCTTCAAAAACCCCAAGCTTACTCCTTCATTTCACTGCCCGGATAGTTCATGCTGAAGTTGTGCTCCAATTAGCTGAATACTGAGTCCCCTTTGTCAGTACTTTTTAGAGTGGTTTAGATAAAATTTATGAAACTTTATGGATGAATTTTTAAATATTTTTGTAATATTTAGGGTGAGTTTTCACAAAATTTACACACTGAATCAGAAATCAGGAGATAGCACTGAACCTGTTCAATCTCTTTCTTCTGGTCCCAGTGACACAGCTGTTCAGTGACTCAGTCCTTCAGCGTTCAGTGAACGTATGCTGATGCTGACCACTTTGCAGAGTGAGGGGAGAGGAACAGGACGGAGCACAAAGTGTTAGCTCCGACAACCAATCACCTCAGGTAGCCTGAGAGATTCACAAGTAGGAACCACTCCAGGAAAAGTAGATTGCATTATAATATACTACAATTTTGTGGAAAATCAATTGAAATAATTTTACTGGAAGACTGGGTGGAGAAGCGTGAAGGATATGATATTTGAACTTTCGAGTGGGAGTCATGGCATATGGGGATAATGGGGAAAAGAAAAATATACAGTTGCTAATAATGACTGCAGAAAGATGACTGCCTTCATTACCTGGCATTTAAGGTATTTCTTTACGATAATTAATGAAGCTTTTTTCCAGTAAGAAAATTGAAGACAGGTCATACAGTTCTCTCAAAGTCATCAAAGAGGAGAGACATATTTATTGAAAGTCATTTAAACTATTCATTGCAGCACATATTACACATTTGTAGACACACCATCTGAAAATCAGAAAAATGTACTAAATTTCATCTATGATTCCCTGTATCAAAGCTTCATAAGTCTGTGAACTATAAAAGCTTACCAGGAAATAAATATCAGCATAGCCATGAAGTTTGCTAATGTGAGCGAGCACTGGGAGGCACTGAGAGGTCCCGCCTGCCAGATAAGCAGCAGTAGGAGTGAGGGGGCAGAGAGCAGACTTCCCTGTAGCTGCTGAAGTGTCTGCATAAAAAGCCCTGTGGTGGCCCTGGAGTCCTGCCTCCCTAAGGCTAAGAGGTGGTGTTTAATAAAGGCTTCTTATTAGCAGGGCTTTTACTCAGCACATGCTGAGGCTATATTCATACAATTTAATGCCTATACCATACATAATATTCAATAAAAAATTAGTGCTCACATGACCGGCAGAGGGCAATGAAATCATTTATATGTGATTTCTGCAGAGATTTGATCCGTATACATTATCTTCTTTTTATATGTTAATTGCAATCCCAAGCTACAGATAGACTTTTAAGCTTCATTACTTTTCTAGAAATTGTAGGAAGCATTGATTTTATTCACCCAGCCATGTTCCACAATATACTGCTTTAAGGTGAAAATTTGCGCAAAAGAGATAATTTCTTTGAAATGCAGATAACTAGGAATGTAAAATTGTATTATTCAGCTATATTTTGAGTAAATCAGCCCAAAATTCTCAATGTAAAGTTAATTTTAAAACATCTAACTGTTTAAATCTTAAAAGCGTTAAAATGAATTAGTTCTAGAAATTAATATAAAGTTTCATAAATATTATTTGTTGCAATGTTTATTTAATCAACCTATATAGTATAAGGAAATATTAAATACTAAAACCAATGATCAGCAATATAGATATTGTTATAAAAATATACAATGATTTTAAGTATATACATTTATTATAAATAGAGTATTACACATATAAATTCTGAGACAATATATGACAGGGAATGTGTATTATTATTATTATTCTTGCATAATGCAAGTGGTGGAAGGAAACAAATTGTATATAAAGACAAACTGAATTTGAAGAATGTTAAAATGAAACTGATGTTAACAATATGAAGAGATATAATGTAAGAATTAGTTGCAATATTCAGATTTATAAGAAGTGTTGAAACTTTAGATATTTGCATATGGAAAACTCAGAAGTGCAGGAAATAAATAAACTCGTCTCCAGCCCCATTTCAGAAACTGTTTTATCAGCAAGATTGTTCATCAACAGTGGGTCAGGAAGAATATAAGGAAATGTTTGTCACATAGCACTGCTATTACCTTAAACAAGCAGACAGTTGTATCAAGTATCTGCAAATACAATACATTAAGAAAAAGAAAAGGTAATAGCGATGTTCAGAATAATGAAATTTTCATTTTTATAGCAAAAAACTCCAGTTTTGGCTCACAGGTATGCCACGTCATGTATGCCACACAACAAGATATCCTCTCCTGACACCCCTCACTGCCTCAGAGCCTTTGCGCTGGGTTCATTTGGGCTGCTTGTTGCTCCACCAAGGAGATTAACAGGTCACTTTGCAAATCACCTGTTCAGCTTTATCACAGTGTAATTCTAGAAGTAAATTAGCACACACGAAAACCAACCTGAACATGGGCTTACTGTGTCTCTTCAGCCTTTGCAGAAATGAACCCCAAAATGAGTGGCACTAGAGGTATTCATCAACAAAGGTTATATTATAGTTAACTAAAACAAAGAACTGTACTAGATGCTTCTAGTTTCTTTTATTAGTACATACAAAAATGATCATATTCCTTGGAAATTGCTACATACACATCGTTCCTGATTAACTAGGTCATTAGCTGCAGCTCTGCAGCTTTCTTTTCTTCCCTTACACAAGAGTTATGTGATTGTGAAGTGACTTATGTGTCTGAAGTGACTAATCTTGAAAACGAATTTACTTGTTTCTTACCTAAAAGTGATTTTTAAAGAAATAGTAATTTTAAAATATCCATGGTTGTTTGCAGAGAATCAGTCTTTTTCTGTGCAATGTTACTTGCCTTGTTTGCATATATTTTACTGTAATTAAAAAATTTTGATACGTATACACTTATCAGAATAATGTATATTTAAGTAGTCATTACTGTTTGTGTTCAGAGCTTTATTATCAGAAATGTTGATGTATTTTTTAGAGTTTCTTAAAGAGGTTTCCTTCTCTCTCTATTTTCTTTCTTTTTTTTTTTTGGCTGTTTGTGACAGGGCTTCATTATGAAGTTCAGGCTGGCCTTGAACTCACTTCATGGCCTTGGATGGCCTCAAATTCATAGTGATCCTCCTGCCTCAGCCTCCAAGTGCTGGGATTACAGACGAATGCCATCGCGTCCAGCCAGCTTTCTCTGTTTGTTTTCTGCTGTTACTTACTGATTGAGCTATGCATGGGTCTCTCTGTTTAAATTTATTTCCAGAACTTTCAAGATACTAAAATGTACTAACACTAGAGATACAGTTCCCTGTAAGTAGAAAGTTTTTTGTATCTTTCTATGCACAGTTGAAAAATTTTAAGTCTAAATTATTTTTGTCAGTTAACTTTCCCTAGATTGTGTTTTAGATTGCTAAGATAAATACACAAATAAAAACATATATAGCTACATATGCAGATAAAATCTGTTTGGCATTGTTTTCTACCTGTTTCTACTATGATGTTAAGGACTTTTATTAACTATATACTAAAGCTTTGTAAAATGAAAGTTATAGAAAATGTTTGTAAATTTCAACAACTATAATGTGTAAAATGTATTTATAACAATCTATATTTTACTATCAAATAAAGTGGTTCAAAAAAGGAAAACGAAAATTGGATATTAGAATATAGTTCATTTATGTCTATTTTCATCTTAGACATATGACAAAATTAAGATTTAAGCCATGATGAGTATGAGTGTGCTGCATGGTTTATTTTTCCAAAAACTCACTTGTAAGCAATTCTTTAAAACTTTGTTTTAGTAAACTAAAGTTTGGTCTTAATGTGGTTTGCTTTTAAAGCTGAGAAATACTACTAATAATACTAGGCCTCAATATTATTTTCAACTCTCCCACCACCTATGAGAATAGCAATTTTCTGTCACAAGTAAGCTAAACATGATCTCTAACTTCCTTTCCAGTTTAGATCTGTGATGATTTTATATTTTATTTCAATTATAAAATTATTTTTAATATATTAAATATAGATATGAATATGAAAAAAATTCAAAATATAATATGAGGCTAAAACTTCTTTGAGCACCATTCATGCTCTTGCCTCCTAAGTTTTACTTTACTTGTCAATATTTTGACCCTTTATATGTTTTATACATTTATGTGTACAAACATAACAGCACGAAATTTTATAATGTCACAAATGTATTTATTTTACATGTGTAGTTCACTTTCTGGGAACAGTGAAAGTACACACTCAAAGAACTGAGGGAGAATTTCCCAGAGTGAGCGGACTGGCTGCTGCAGGGCAGGGGATATTGCTGCTGTTGCTGTAGCTGTGGCTGGTGGTGTGGGAGGAAGATGCTGAGGTGAGAAACTAGAAGGTGCTGCCAACAGCCAACCAGCAAGGAGTTGGAGCCAGCTGCATCGTCTTCCCAGTTGCTGGGACAAATTTCCTGACAGGGCAGGAAACTTTCCAAAATGGAAAAGAGAAGCTTATGTAGTTCATGGTTATGATAGTTCAGTCCATGGTCAGCTGCTGTAAAACAAAGTCATCACAGCAGAACAAACCTACTGGATTCATGGTGGTTAGGGAGCAGAGCAGGAAAACGGTGCCACAGCAGGAGGGGAGAAGGACTGCATACAGTCCCCAGATCTATGCCTGCAGACACACCCAGAAGGATGCTTTACTAACTGCCAGCCATTGCTCAAGCCATCCAGGCTCACAATTATTCTTCGCCCCCACTCCAGCCTTGCTACTCAACCAGGCCTTTATGTCCTGGAACCACGTTCCCAAACCCCTCTTCACAGTGCAACCTCTTGGGAAGCAGGTGTGGACAGAATTCTGCCTGCCAGCTGCCTCTCCAGCTCTGGGACTACAGCTGATGTTCACAGGGGAGCAGCAGACATCTGGGCAGAGACGCCAGTAAAGCTAAGCCTGAGCCAAGGAACTCTCTGCCACTACTTGAGTGGCTATTTCCACATCCAGATTCCACATCTTCTGCCTCCACTTCATGGCCCCCTCCAGGGCAGGCACAGGCACAGGCATAGGAAGCCGCCCTGCATGGAGCCACTCCTGTCACCTGTCCTACCAGATGCCATGCCCAGCAAGATCCCCAGACACTGACCTTGGCTGAGCGCAGGGTCCCAGAAAATGAATCTTGCTTCCGCAAGCCTTCTAAGCTCTTGCTTCCACCAGCAGAGAACCTGGTCCAGGGCAGAGGGAAGCACAGCTGGGACCAATAACTGAAGCCATTCAGTGGTGGAGCACAGAAGCAAGCACACATTCAGGGCACTTGGTTGGCCAGGAAGCCCAGGCTGGAGCTTGGTTGCTTCCAGGAACACCGATTTTGAGTTTCCTGGCTCCTGCCGTGCTGAGAACCTTCGGACTGCTGGCTGGTGGAATGGCAGAGCCATCTGGCTTTGGTCCTAAGGTCCACAGCCCTCTTTCCTAGAATGAGAAACCTCTAGTGGAGTTAGCCTGTTCCCAGGTGACAAGTCACAGGCCATTACTGTTGACCTGCTTGAGAACAGAACAGCTGGTAGAAGCTGTTACTACTTCTGTACACCTTGTAGTGGCTCATCTGGGAAGAAGTTGGGATCTTGGGATGAAGAGGAGGCTGGGAAACAGTTCTGTGAGCTTCAGTGTCAGCCAGTGGGCTCTGAGGTACTTGGTTCCTGCTGTCTAGGTCATGCTGGAGGACGGACTGAAGCCTGGGGAGCAGATGTTCCACCAGGCAGCACGCGGATGCTCCGCAGAACTGTACCTGAAGTTCCACACAAGGGCTGACCCTCTGACACCCTGCATGCCCTCTACAAGAAAGCCAGTTTCCCGAGCTCCTGTCATTGGTGCGCTTCAGCATCTTCAAGCTCAGTCTGCTCAACATCTAGGCCCAAGTGTCACCACTTCTATAACCACGAGAGTACCACCCAGACCCACTTCCAGTCTTGGTGTTTTCTAAGTGTAGCTCATATCATGTGCCTTGGCATTTCTCAGAAGCTGATGCTGCTTCTGCTTCAGTCCCTGACCCTCTGCTCGTAAGCCTCAACTTGCCCTTCCAGCACCAGCTCTGCAAAGTGGGCAGGAGCCCAGGACCTGTTGTTGTCTACTCACTCAACACTGCAGTTAGCCATGGCCGAGATCCAGGAGGGCTCTGGAGACACGTGGAGGATGGTCTGTGGGAGAACTGGTGAAGGGCGTGGGTGCTGTAGAAAGACAAAGAGGATGGGAAGAGACAGAAGAGGCACAGAAGCATCCACAGCTCTGAGCACTGGAGTCCAACTGAAGATGGGCACCTTGGCCAGTGGTGCCAGCATATGCTGAACCAATGGTTCTATGGATGATTACAAGTTCCCTTGTACAGCGGTGACATTATCAGGGTGGCAGCGGTTAGGAAAACAGGAGGCAGGGCTCATCTGGCTCCACCCATTGGCAGCAGCGCAGTGATCGAAGCTTGCCCTGATCAGAGGAGCTGTGAGAGGACACAAGGTGGCACTTTGAACTGACTGGGGCCAATCCCTCTGCCGCCCAGCTGTAATATGCTGTAACTACTGCCTGGTGGTGAGAACCCCAGACTTCTGTTTATGCATTTATTTGTTTGTTACATGTAGTAATAAGAAAGAGCTTAATCTCTGGGGGAAAAATAATTTCATGCTGAGCATCTACCAAAGTTGGGAAAGAGTACAGCTTCCTCTGCCATGCATGCAGTTGGTATTCAGCAGAACCTCAGGCTCTGGCAGGCCTCCAGGGCTTGGGGAAAAGGTTATCTGGATGCCCCTGAGGGAAGGTTATCTTGATGTTGGAGCTGGAAATGTCACCATTGACTTGCTCAGAGTTATGTGATGGATACAATTTTGAACTTCTGAATAATTTCTTTTACAAATGGGATATATATGAACTTGTAATTGAGACTTGACACTGTCAAGTCAAGAGCTGGCACCGGTTTTCAATTTTGTTTAAAGCCAAGAGTCCTCAGTTAGGATGCTTATATGTTTCAAGGACAAACTAAAGTCATGTTCTAACCTGTACCACAGAAGGATTTGTGGAAGCAAAGACTTCCAGGGACTCCAACAAACAGAGAGTTTGATTTGTGTATGGTATTTCTACAAGTAAAAATACAGTGAAAAGATAATTTGAAAAATTGTAACTCAGTATTTTATCCACAGGGCCAGAAATATCCTCAGAGGTCATCTAAGACATTAAATCCAAGGATAAGCTGGAGACAGGAAGTGGTGCTGACTCTCAACACGCTGGTGCCAAAAGTCAGACTCTTGCTCCCAGAGATGCTAAAAGATGCAGACTAGGAGAAATGAGACAATGGGCTGGTGAGGGACATAAAATTAAGAGAGAGAAATTAAAAAAAGAAAAAGAGAAACTTTAGAAAGCAAAGCCTTCAATTGAAAAATAAACTACTGCAAGTTACTGCTTATTGGATCTGTTAAAGGGCAGAAATCACATGCACAGGTTAACAGCAAAGGATGACCCTCATCCGATTGGTTTGGAACTGGTTTGTCCATTTCTTCACTTTACTCATGTAAAATTTAATAACATTTATTTAAAATCTCCTATGACATAAATTACCTGCTAAGCCCCAGGGGTGCTTTGGACCAGACAGAAAGGGCTCCTCCTTCCAAGGAATTGTACATTGGGTCAGAAGCAGTAATTTAGACTTTGACTATTCTGAAAGCTAACATTCACATAGCAAATAGCTTAAAGTCGTATTTAAAGCATAATATTTTCCACATCACTGTATGCTTCTAATAGCTAAATTGCACCACAAAGTATCTTGAGTTTCATATAAAATAAACCTGAAACTCCAGCTTCCGAATCTGAGGACACTGATCAGTTTCTTTAGATACCACGATATTGTGACAGTTCATCATGCCTGTCAAGTTGATTGTCTCGAGGGACACCCACGAGGTTGGTACAGAAGATCTGGCAGGGCTCTGCCTGGTCGTAGGGCGTGAGCTTGGAAGCCGCATCCAGTCCCTGCCCCTTCTGTCTGGCCCTTCCCCACTCTGTTCCCAAGTGTCCTGAGCTGAGCGGCTGTATTCTGCCGGGCCGTGCTGCCCGGATGCTGCTGCCTTGGGCACAGCCTATGACAGGTGGGAATCTCTAAGTTCCTGAGCCAGAACAAACCTTTCTCCTTTAATTTTTTTTTTAATCTCAGGAATTTTTGTCCTAGCAACAGAAAGCTGACTAATAGATACACTCAATTCAATTGTGCTCATCCAAATGTTTTCTTTTTTTTTAATTTTAAAGAGAATTTTAAAAAAACCTAATAACAACCATGAAGACAAAGATAAAACAATATAAAAACACTGCAAGATTTCAAAACAAAATGATAGGACTTATCAATGGTTGTTATATTACATACTGTTATCTTCAACAAAGTTGCTCAGATTATCAGATGTAAGAATACAAGATTGATCAAATAATCATAAAAATATAAATCTCTTGCAGAGATATAAAGCAAAGGATCATATTTCACCATGAGTGCAGATTCCCAAGAAGGAATAATTTAAACAAAATTAATAAAAATGTATGTGTGCAATTAATCTTGAGGGAAACACCTCAGGCTGATGAAGTCTCTGAGATTCCAAAAATTCCGCCATCTCCTTTTCTTTCTGCTTTGCCATCCTTTGGGGAATTCCCACAATCATGTAGTGACATTTGCAAGAAGAAAGAGCTTTATTCCTAGGAGGAAAAAGCAGAAATGTGAGTGGGAAGTAGTCGATGTTAGCCAAGTATATGCTTTTTAAATCACTTTCTCAAAAGGCCCCTCTAGCAAATTCTTACTGTGACTCTGAGTAGGTCAGCATAAAGATAGTGACCTTAACTGTGCAAAAGGATAGCAGACACATTTCATTTTTTATATTACGTGGATTTTTGTCCCCTATCATCAAGAGAACCAAGAAGAATCATTCCTCATAGTAAAGCATGAGTAATGGGTAAGGAATCAACAATGAATGATGAGCATAGAACAAAAGTTATCTCAGTCATTTACACCCGAGTATACATAGTTGAATAAAGGAAAAAACAAAATGGAAGTAGAAAAAGACAAGAAATTCTGCTAGTGAGGGAGACAGAGAGACATGGGAATGCCAAAATTGGATTCCCTCTAGATTGTCTCTAGGGTTGCATAGAGACTCAGACATTACCCCCCACACAAACACACACCCCGCCCCACACATATAGGATTTATATATCTACTTATTAGCCCATTTATTTGCCAAGAAACTCTTAGAATAAGCTTTCGGGGTAGTACAGGGTATCCAATCATCTTGCTCCCAAAGAATATGTAAAAATTTCTATTGTGAATATGCTAGTTTGTCCAATAATATTCTCATGGCAGAAAGGAGAGGGGAATACTTCCAAATGAACAGTGTTTACCACTCAAAATATGAATGATTTAAGAAAAAATAAAAGCTAGATTACAGGAAACAATTTTGCAGCTGGGAAGGGGACCTAGGGATAAAAGGTAAAGGAAGAAGAGGGGAAGAATGGGAATTAAGGAGGAGTAAGATGCGATACACACATGTATCAACTCACCACAATGAGTGCATTCATTATACATCAAAAAAATTTAATGATAAAAAATGTTAAAAGATATACTTAGCTGATCTTTGTTACCAAGTGAAATAATTAAGGACCAAAAGTAGAAAGAAGTGAAAGAATGAAAAATGTAGGACATTATTTTTATCTGATGCAGTTCAAAACGATTCATTGTAGCTGATGTGTTGAGCAACTTGCTGGCGATAGATTACTCATGAATAATCCAGCACTTAAAATAACATTGGTCATCATCATTTTAGCTAAAGGATGCTAACGGCTTATTAGATAACAATCTATTTCTTGGCCTCTGCAGCCTACTGTCCCTAGAGACGACATATAACACTTGATCTCAGCCAAAAGGCCAAGTGGAAATAGCCACGATACACTGAAACTATTATGGACCTGTGACAGTTGCTTAATTACCAGAAGAGAAATAAAAAATTAAAACTATATACTGCGGATGTTTATTTTAATATTTCTAGAAGAAAAAAGACCGCTAAGCATACACTTCTTTTTTAAAATTTTGTATACTTTAATGTTCTTACTGTTTAGCACACAATTTAATAAATAAGGTCTAATTTTTCTCACTAATTTCCACCTTAACAAGCATTGATGTTTCCAGGGATATCCGATGTATTTGCTATTCTTACTCTAACTTTTAAGAACTATGACGTTATAAGTCTACCCCAGGTAAGTAGTGTCAAGTTTTTTTGCTCCAGAAAGTTTGTGCTCTTTAGGTTTTGTATTTTATAATAATGTAACGGATTCTTACAAGTTTTCCACCAAGTAAGTAGTAGATTTCATATTCATTAGAAATATACTTTACTTCAAGTACGTGTTACACATAATTATGAAGGCCAACAACTATATCATACAAATTAAATTGATTTTCTTGATCAAATTCAATTTTGACAGGACTTACATTTTCAAAGTTCCTTATGTCTTCTATATAATTTTGTTTGACAATTTTAATCATCTTGTATAGATGTTTAATTCACATAGTCAGATCAATGTTAGAAACTCTTTTGAAAAATAAAATATAAATTACACATTAAGCACAGACCTGAAGGGTTAAGAACTGGTGTGAGCCCAGATTTGAAGTAATAAACTCAGTAATTGTCAGGGACAGCTAAGTAGAGCATGAGACAGAAGGTTCATTATGTGCACCAAGATGCTGGATTCCTAATTAACATGAAAGCAGCCTCAGCATAAAATGAACATTAATATGCCACAAGACAATTGGCAACCTTTGTAACATGATTTTTATTTGATTTTTTTACCTCATTTTAGCTGTTCTTAAGAAGGTGACACTCCTTCTGGCTGGCTGAAGTCTACCATGGTTTATGCCATGTCATGTACTTACTTACAATTTAGTTGCAGGCATTTATTGTGTAAATAATAAAAAAAATGCTAGAAAATCTTAATGGGATATCTTGTTTTATCTTTAGCATAACAATATGAGATATATTTCTTTTTTCAAATTGAAGATAGAATATTTTATCTCTTTTGCAATGTATAAGACAAATATCTGTACTTCATTCAACAAATTTGAAGCCAACAGTATGCAATACAAAAACCATTGGTGACTTCCTACCATCTTGTCCAGTGAAACTCTGTATCATTTCTATGGGATTTTTGGTTTTTATTTTTTATTCTCTTTAATGGTTCAATCAATCTTGCATTCTTACATCTGGTAACCTGAGCAATTTTGTATAAATGGTTTTGCAACCCATATTCTGTATCACATTTGAGCCTTTTCTATAGACTTCATATACACATCAATGTGAACAAATTAATCCTAGATAATACTTCCTCAAAATTTTCAGGTAAGAAAACTGAGGCTCAGAAAAATTAATTCAGTTGCCCAGGATAACAAAATTAGGAAGAAATTCACTTCCTAATTCCCATATTTTGCTTAATGTTTCAAATATTCCTTTCATAGAAATGGACACAAAGCAAACTATGCATAGCTAAGGGATTGTTTATAATATCATTTTGTTTTCTAACTTTGAATTAGTTCTATATGAATGGAATTGGGCATCAAAACAAAAATCCACTATGTGGCTCAGTCTGGCCTCAACTTGTGGTGACCTTCCTGCCTAAGCCTCCTTCCTGAGTGCTGGGATTACAGGCACGTGTCATCACACCCAGCTAACGTTCTCATTTTCATCAAAAGTGAAAGTGACATTGCATGTGAAAAAGTATATAGTAAAAGTCATAGTAATGACTTAAAATTAAAACATTTATTTTCTTAGAATTATATTAACTGGGGAAGAAAAATATCATAAAAGAGGGAGGATGAGAGGAGAAGAAGAGAAATATGGCTACAGAGAAAGAGACAAAGATCCATAAAGGTAGATAGAGACAGAGAGAAAGAGACAGAGACAGAAACAGAGGCAGATGGAGAAATAGAAACACAGAGAAGGAGGAGAGGGAGCAGAACAGGAGAGAAACAAAAGAAAACTTGATACTGAATACCTATGCATTTTATATTGAGCAAGAAGAGTCGATTTCATTTCCATTGGGCCCCATACATTCTGTAGCTTACCTCGTTTTGATCTTCATTGTCAAGAAGAGAGACAGTAAACAGCCCTTGGGAATGGTGGACATGGCGATCTGTAATGTAAGAAAGGATCTAGGTAAGGAGAGCAAGATGCACTTGGATAGGCATGTGGGGAAAGGACTTTTGAAAAGCAGACATTTGGACAGAACCCTGATGATGAGGAAAAGCCTGCTGTGGTAATACTGGGAGATACTGAGGGAGAAGAGAATAGCTTACATAAAAGTCTAGATGAGGGAGACAGATCCATAGGTCTGAGAAATGGAAAAAGCTACTGCAAGCTGAATGACCTGGGCTGCACACAGGAGAAGAGAGGGCAGGTCTCCCGGGTGCAGAGACCACGGAAATTGGTTTTGTTAGTAACACAGTGGAGTGGGTGCTCCCAAGCTTCTGCGTGAGGAAGTGTATGATTACATAGAAATATTTTACCATGCCTGTTCCAGTCATTTTAAGTGGAAATTTGGAGAGTTTTAATCTTGCATTCAAGGTAGCACAGCTAATAACCAAGAAAGCCACAACTGAAAAGTAATATCTGACTCAGAAGCCCACATATTTAAGCACTAGGACATACTCTGAAAACAGGCAGTTCCTGGTGGGAAGGACAGGAACTGCACAGTTAAGGAGGTGGTTTTCATCCTGCTGCAAGATGGAAGAACATTCATTAATGAGGAGAATCTCACAGGAGAGGGAGGCTGCCTGGGGCTTTATGGAGACAGGTAAACACGGTCCTGAGCAAGGTGAAGCAGGCTTGCTAGGTGGTGGGGTCAGGGTGGGCCTCAGTCACTAGCCTGCTTCTTGGAACACAAAATGTTACAAGGGTTTGTCAACCTTCACAATGATGCAGCTCAGGGCTCAGGAGAAGCTCATACAGCTTGGGCCACAGATTTTCAAACTGTCCTCAAATTATCCAAAATTGACACATTACTTGTATGTGTTCATAGTGTCTTCATAAAAAATTACCTGTTTTAATATTAATTTAACTTAACATATCCTGTACTTTATACCCAAAGGCCCAGAAACAGAGCTATTTTACTGAAATGAAGCCCATTTGTAGCATGTCAGAAGCGAAGCAAAGCCATCCATGTTTCATGGGAAGCCTCCACTAAGTGCTCTGCAGCTTGTACTAGAGTAAGTATGCTCTCCATGTGTAGGAATTTACAGAAATACAAAATTTTAGGGTGTATTCCAGACCTGTTAAATTAGAATTTACTTTGTTACAAAATCCCCAAGATATTAACATGGTTAAAATTTGAGAATCATTGCTTTCAAACCAAACAGGACTTTCTTCCTGGAACATACACAAGGAGCTAGTTGATCGTGGACACAGGGATGCTGCTAAAGGTTCATAGAAGCTGCCCAATGACTTGGGTATTTGACAAAAATCCCAAAGCAACAAGAAGCTGGTGGGAGTGATTAACATGTTACCATATGCAGTTACAATATCTAGTTACCGTTGCTGACATGCGGTGTAATAATACCACATATTGGTCACTTTTCTGTTTCTCTGCAGTATGTGATTACACTGGAAATACATTCAAGACACTGAAAGACAGTACTGTCTCCAATATATTGGTGAGGAAATTGACACAAAATAAGGTACATAGTAGCTGAATATGTTCTGTCTGTACTAAAAATTATGTATTTATAAAATAATTAAATAAGAAAATGCTATTCCTCAAGAAATATTTGATCCTTTTATAAGTGGAATAACAATTGATCACTTATTTCTGTCCAGTAGATAAAAATTTCATGTTTTGACACGCCCATATTTGGGACATTTCTGTCTGTGCCAAGCAAAGGGGAGCAGCACCTTTCTCATAGAATTATGCATGTTAGTTTTCTAGAGGCTCAGGTGAAGAATGCTTTACAGAACATAGATAAATATAAAATCAAAATACCTGCAACTTAACACAAATCAGGAGATAACTCGTTTAGTTTTTACTGGAAGGAAGCAAAGTCTCATAGTGCTCAAATGATAATGGCCTTGCATGTTAAGTGAATTTTCAGTATGGGCACATGGCAGTACCAGATGGACCTAGAAAGTGAGCTTCTAAGACGGCAAACACCCCAGCTCACCTTAGAATGCCAAAGGGACCCAAAGAGACTGCACTATGAGCTCTTTTAAAACCTGGTTTCTGTAGCTATCTGAAAACAGAGATGTCTGTGAATTTGAGTCTTTATAAAATCTTCTTGGTAGTGTTGAGCATGAGTTAACCTTCACTTTCATTACCAATTCGTACAGCTTGCATCGCGTAGTTAGGAGTCTTCACCTACTTTCTGTTTCCTTGCTATTCACTCCCTGAATAACAAACCTTCAGTAAGACCAAGGGAGTCCTGGCCCTCTTCTTCCTCTGATTTCTGAGGACTGAAGAAACGAGTCTTTCTATGTTGAGTGTTGCTATGGTCAGCTGTGCAAGTGCTGGGATACTTGTCTGTCTTATCTACTTCATGTACCAGTGCTTGCATACATGAGATTTTGTACCTTCTTTAATGGCTAAAAGATCAATTTTTGTGAATTGGTTTGCCATTAATGTCTGTGGAAAGAATTAGGTACTTTACTCACATTTGTTCTACCAAATTATGATTGCTGGGTATATTAACCTTCAAACCTTTTCACTGTATTTAATATTTTAAATAGAGAAATATATCATTTCTAAAATAGTAGTATAAATTCAGATTTCTCCTATTTATAATTTACTATAGACATTAACTCCAAAATCCTTAAGTATGTTTATATAACCAAAATTAAGCTAGACAGATTTAGCTAAAAAAAAATATAAACACATTTATATTTCAAATGTATGAAGGGCACCTGACAAATTTAGTAAATACCCTTGGCTATTTTGAATTGAAGTACTAGTTCATTTTGTTCCTTAGGAAAAATGCACTATTGCAACGATTTTATTATAATAAAATTTTGGCACATTTTCTTCAGTTCATAGCATTTTGAAGAGGAAAGAGAGAAAAATTCTCAAAGTACAAGATACATCTTTAGAGAGTTCTTTTTATTCACTGACTTCCTAATTATGCTCACATAACTAGACCCAGATTTACTTCTCTGAACCGCTGGCCATGAGCATTGAATTTCCATGGCAGGATCATCACAACCACGCACAAGGTGGATCGTCCTTCCTCACCGAGAGTTTGAGTGGTCAGCCAAGCTTTACTTGCTATATGTTAGTGGCTAACAAGTTATGAAGACAATCTTTTTGCTAAACGTTAACTGTGAATTGCTCAGAGCGGAGTCTATTTTTGTAATATGTTATGATCTGGGAGATGTAGTGACTCCTGATAGTTATTGGAAAACTTGCAGATGATTAATTCTTAGACATGAGCTGTTTCTTAAAAATCTCTTGGCAAAATAAATTAGTAATTAATCAACAGTCTGCCTGTTGCTAAAATTGCCTTCATTCTAAACTACAGTTAAGGAAGAATATTATTAGGAACTTGGCCACTATATTTTGAGGATTACCACAGTATGCAAATTTTAAAAGCTATTTTGAACATGTGTCAGATAAAGCAGGCACTTAATGACTGTTAGATTTTTAACATGCCCTTTACCTGCCTCATCTCACTGAACCCAGATAACATCCTCCAACACAGTGGATGTGTGGAACAGAATCCTGGGAAATGACTCCCTTCCTGCTTCTCACATAGGTAGAAAATAATGGAGTAATAATTGGTACTAAGTCCTATACTGGATCATTTTTTCTACATATTGAAGATAGATACATTGATATAAAAACATTGGTTACAGAATCTAAATGATTATGTAAGATGTCAGATGTATACATAAGTAGAACGTGCATGATTTTGCTTTTTCATTTCAACCAGTGATTTGTATTTAAGAGATGATTAATTATCTAAACGGGTAAAACAATAGTGCTTCCTATATAAGAACTGATGAGATAGTTGATGCCAAGAGAAGGGAGGTGAAAGGAAATCTGTTTAAAGATTTTTACCTGCGACACCTGTTGCTGGGAGAACGAAGTGTCTCCTCTCCTTGGTTGCCGTTCACACTTTTGCTCCTGCATTCCCCACACCCCTGCCTGCTTCCTGGGTAAGTTGCAGGCCAACAGATCTGTGAATTAGCAGGATCGGTGTTTCCGAGGAGCATGCTAGAAATTCAGACCCTTAAATCTCACCCACGCTGCCTGAATGAGAGTCCACGTTTTCACAGGACCGAGCCATAACTCATGGGAAACTCGGTGTTTGAACAGTGTAGCTCAGCCGCGCGTTGCTTTCTGGTGTATGAATATGCAAATGATCCCACAGCTGAGATACATCACTCTGATCTCTCTTCTTTCAGCCCAGGGGTGTTTGAGGCAGTATGGAGAGGGCTAATAACTCAAACTGCTCCCAAAAATGGTCGGTCCATATGTATTATCATACTCATTCAGAGGGCCATGTGATAGTCTCTAAAAGCAAAGCCTCCATGTCCTCCAGACTGACACCCCTCCATGCCTGTATGCTGAAGGCCTTAGGGGCCACTCTGAGAATTCCTCTTCACATCAGCACAGTCCAGTCATTATTGATTTCAACGGTGGCGATGTGACTGCAATCAATGGTTTAAATCCTTCAAAAGCAAAACCTCTCAAATTACTCAGGTGCCCTCTGAACAGCAGAGGTTTAATGCAATGTCTAAATATTTCTTATCTCTCCTATAAAGAAATTCTGTTATCTCAGACATTTTGGATTAAGGGAGATATTTCATACAAACTAAAATTATATTAAATTTTAAAATAGTCAAATATCTTAAACTGTATGCAAAGATTTAAAAATGTTTCTCTTTCCATTCCTGAAATGAATATCAGTTTCAGCTAAAGCAATCCCAATCATTTACATAACTACTTATTCATGGTATGTATGGTATTTATATGACCTTTTATTTATAATGGAAATAGAAAAACTTTGAAATGTAGCTCCTATATATTTTATAGTTATTAATATTATCATATGGATTTACTTCCAGGAGAAAGTGGAATAAACCATTTATATTTATAAAGAGCAAAAGATAGCTATTTTGAAGAAAGGGGGTGAGACCAAGGCCAAAATTATGTGAGCTTGAAAAAATGATCACTCTACAATTATGAACTTGAAAACAAAAAGGGATGGTTTAACAAAATAGTTCATCAAGTTTGAAAAACTAAGCACAGTCAAATGACAGAAAAAAAGGAGATTGATTTGGGAAAAGTCAACAATAGGATGCTTAATTAACATCCTGAAATGGTTATTTACAGAACAGTAAGAAGAAATCTGGATTAAAGACAAATAAACAAATGATATAATTACAATATTGCAATCCTTTAAAATACTAACTTTTACATTGACAAGTTTAAATTGGAAGATAATGATTCTTAAACTGATTATAATACCATAAAAGGTAAAACATTAATGGAGCGTCAGTTGTGTGTACAAATGTTATCAAACTAACATTTTAAGTGAAATCAGAATAACCCTGGGAACTATTGTTAAAGCCAGTTCAACCATATTGATAAAAAGAAGAGGACAGAAAATTAACAAATAAGATGCCATACTAGATTATTTATTTATTTATTTATTCCTCTCCTTTTTTTTTTGAGATAGTCTAGCTGTGCAGTTTCAGTGGATCTTAAGCTCACTTTGTAGCCCAGGCTGGTCTCAAACTCATAATGATCCTTCTGCCTCAGCCTCCTGAGTGCTTGGATTACAGGATATGCCACCCTGTCTTGCCAATACTAGATTATTTAAACATGACCTTAAATTAATTTTGCTAACCAATTATTTCTAGTGGTTATATTACTCAATAAAATACAGGCAAATCATTTGGAAAATCAAAATCAATACAAAAGTCTGAAATGGAAATATGGTTGTAAATTTATATTCTTTGTCCTGTATAGGTACAATCAATTGATGTAAAAAGTGCTATTCTTCAGATACTAAAAGGTGAAAAGTTTATTTGATAAGAAAAGGAAATAATGAATTATATACTATTCTAAAATACCTTTAATTTAATGTCTGTAAGTGGTCTCGTTACACAATTTATTTCCTTTAAAACTATGTTTCCCTTTTCCAAATAAGGCAGGGGAAGAGGGTTCAAGAGGAGAGGGGAATGGGAAAATCAGAGGAATCAGGGTACTTTAGGTACAGGTACAAATTCCCTGCCATGCATATGATCATTGTGTATATCAGAAGTGTACCAATAACGTTAATTTAAAAAAATTTGCTTCCACATTGCAAATTTGATGCTGACTGTGTCTTCTACAGGCATTCCTCTTCTGTCTGTCCACCTGGAAAATTATCTCACTGTGCTCTTTGGGGCTTGGGTGGCCCCAGTTGCACAGCTTCCCATCTGATCCCTCTATTCTGATTTGCATGAGAAATGTGTCACAGGCACTGTGGGTGATTAGGTGGTTCATCCAGGCAGTGTTTACACAAGATGGACATCAGGAGCAAGGTTGGGGTAGAAGCCCACTTTTACCAGGGCTCGCGTGGCTGCCTGACCTTGAGGGTATGGGACAGGGACATTAGCAAAGTCTGGACGACTCCCTGTGTAAAAGCGGTCTTGCCCCTAGTACAAACAGAGACATTGGCTCCCAGGCCAAGTCACACCATACTGTAAAGGAACACAATGCCTCAGCTCTGAACTGTCTTAGAGAGCTTTACAACTATTGTTAGTCTTGTCACCATAGGTATCTCTCTTACATTAAAACTCATTTACTGTTAGGAAAAACAAATAAGACAAATGCTACACATAGTTATTATGTAACCATGGTTGGGCTGAATTCCACAGAAGACCAGAGAACTCTATTTAGGGCAAACAATTTATTGAATTTAGACCGGTCACAGTGCATCCCCGACTAGCAGGTTAGGAAATGGTGGCCCCATCCTCATCTTTGTTTCCACCTTAAATACATTTTTGGTTTCCATGGTAACAGAACGGAATGTTACAGCCTTTGACTCAGATGGCCACGTATTGGTTTACTTGTTCCATGTGGCTGGATCAGGGCCCCGGTCACGAGTCCAACCATTGTGGTATATCGTTCCTGCACTCTGTTCTGTTTGTGCCCCTTTTTACACCTGTACATATCTTTATGGTTACAATGTTTAATTAGGGCCAAAGAAGGGATGAAACAACCCAGGCAGGGTCATAGATGATTATCTGAGCCTGGGTGTTCTTTATCTTTGGAGAGACACTCCAGGGCAAAGTTGACAGCAAAGTTAACTTTTTGCAACCCCCCAGAATGTTTCTCAAGACACATTTTGATGCTTGTACTAAGACTAAAGCTATTCTATCTTAAAAAAATGATATGCTGAGAGTTGCTATCCCCTGTAATTATAGTTGTAAGACCCACGTTATCCCAAAGTACAAACCAATCCTGATGACTTTTTGCTAATGGAAAGGTATTACATTTCTCTAACTGGACCGAAAAGCAGATATATGCTATAGAGCTAGGAAGGAACCCTGAAGCTGTTCGAATTCAATGGAATGCCGGTGATGCTTCTGAGAACCTTTGAAAGGAGCCTCCAAATGAAGCAGTGGTCTTTGTCCTCGGATAGATGTGATGAGCTGCCTCTGTCATTACTCATGACTTTTCTTACTTTCCTATCACTGGAACAACATACCTGACATCCACAACTCAAAGGAGGAGAGGTTTATTTAGGTTCACAACTTGTGGGATTCAGTTCAGAGCCGGCTGGCTCTAAACCAGGATGGCAGGGCAGAAGAGAGCTGCTCCAGGCCTGGCGGTCAGGAAGCAGAGTGAAGCCAGGAGCGGGGAGAAGTGCTTCTGGCCACACCTCAGAGACCGCCTCCTGTGACCAGAGCCCACCTCATAAGAGCAAGTCAGCCATAGACCCACATAATCTAAACCCCTTCCAAGAGCCTTGTGAATGAATGTGTGAGGCCCTTGGGGGACTTCTAAATATAAACCACAATATTAGATGCACCTGGTTGGTGGAGCTTAGGCCATGCATCTCACCTGTCAGGGAAACAGGCTTGGAAAAAGACCTGGCTTTGGATCAATTTCTGCAGTTCTACCAAGACTTGTAAAATGAAGATCTCTAATATAGAAAAGATATAGGAAAATGCTATACAGCCAAACTATTGGCAAAATTATCTTATAAATCATGAAATTATACAAAGCATAGAATTAAGCACTGCTTTTTATTAAGAAGACTTAAAAATTAAATTTAAGTAGAATGTCTAAAAAGATGCAAGAAAATATAGTTTCAATCTTATTTTTATGGATTCCTTCATATCTAGAGTGGATCTTCAGATTTTCTTGAGTGTCATTGATTAAAACATTACTTACAGTCTTCCATGCTGGGCTGCAAAGTGTTACTGTGGCCATAAAATTTATCATTTTACTGGAATATTTAGGAAGTGTAATAAAGTGATAATAAATAACATCTTGGTCTATAATTCATCACTGTTCTGGATGGCTGTCATGTGAGGTCATGCTAGGTGTGGGTGAGACAGTAGAGAGGCTCATACTAAGACATACAGACTGGTCAACCTGAGTGCTACTAACTCTTCTACCATCATGGAAAAGTGGAATTAGGAAGTAATATTGAACTGTGCAATCCTACAACATACACTATTACTGTGAATACCATTGTGCACAAGATTTAGGATTTCAAGACTGGAAAGTGTCTTCTGCTGGCTCCAATGGAGCTTGATAGTTGTTTGCATTTATACTTTAGCACTGTCTTTGCAGAAACTGCCTCCCAACTACCTGAGTCCTATCACATTGTTGCTCAGAATGCCAAAATCCACACCTTACTTTCCAGTAGAAAAAGTACAATGCTGACATGAAGAAAGTTCTCATTTTCATCTGAAAAAGTTTTACTCTATTGAACCTGCAGGGCACATGCAAATCAGAACAGAGATCTGAGCTATGTAGCTTTTAACTACTCAGCCTCATCAGTAACAAAACAAGCTCTAGGAGGAAGAAGCAATAAACACTGGACATGTCCATCCACTACCCAAACTAAACATTCTCCTTGCTGGTTTTCCACCCTGTGCACTTTCCTTGCAAAGTTTAAAGGTAAATCCTGGCATTGGACAAAACCTGTGCTACTGAGCCAGGATGAAAGCAAAATTCAGCCCAACTTTTCTCACCTGAGGTTCTAGCCTGTGGATGTCCAGTGAAGTACATACTGCCACATGCACCCCTCTCTGCTGCTCAGTGTATACGCTCCGCCTTCTAGGTGACTACTTCATGCTTTGCCTCCTGTCCTCCTCATTCTTCACTCTTCCTTCTCAGCACATACTCTGAATTATCAACCTTGTTTTTTCTTTTCCATAGAGACATGAAGACTCATCAAAAAAGAGGTTTCATAGTACTTGCCTTCCCCACCCCCAACATCTATACACAGGCATATTCCCTACATTTCTCTCTTTAAAGTGGGTGAGATTTTCAGTTTTCATGGCTCTTTTTAATTCATTCCTTTGCTTCTTCCACGCGTACATGTGTCGCAACAGCAGCCATGCCTTTTCCCACATAACTGCTTATTGTTTTTCTATGGGTCCTTTCCCATCAGAATGAAACCACTGTATAATCTCCCATCATAGAAAGAATCCTCATGAGGCCAGCTCTATAAAAATTATTTCTCACAGCACAACTTTTAAAAGCTGCTCTGTGCCTGTCTCCAGCTGTTCATTTCCTTGTCTATTTTGAAGTTAGCCCAGTCAGGGTTTTACTTCTAGTGTTTCACTCCACTGCTTTGTTCAGGATTCCAAACACCCTTCCTGCATTGCTCAGCACCACGGACAGCTCCCAGCCTTCCTCTAGTCCTGCATCCTCAGAGTGCTCCAAAGTGTATTACTTTTTCCTACCTCAAGTTTATTCATCCCTTGGCAGCAAGGTGCAGTTTCCTCCTGCTCTATTTGTTGCTTCCTCAAACTTCTGTGCCCATTTCCTCACATTGTATCAGTTTCTGAGTGATTGAATAACTTCTTTAGGTATATTTGGTCTCTTATTCATAGTAATTTTTTAAACTTTTAAATAACGTATGTTAAGACTTGTATCTAGATATCCCCCCAAAGCCTCATATAATCAAAGGTGACACTCTATGGTGTGCAATGCTGGAATTAAGGATGTGATGCTGGGGCAAGTTATCTGCCCTTGGAGTGGGTAGCCTGGATGGGTTTTAAAGGACGGAAGGAGGGCTGCTGCTGTGTTTCCCTGCTTTGCAGCTTTGCACCCTTCTGCCTACCCTGCTTTGCCATGAATTGTTTCTCCTCTGCAATACTCCTCTCCCATGCCATCTTGCCTTTGTTGTCCATTAACTTTGGGTATTGGGTATTTTGTCTCAGCAATAATAAATGTAACTAAAATAACACATAATTACTTTATATCTAAAGCCCTAAAATTTAGGAAAAATTATAAACTTGTGCAATCTCTTTTCAGAAGTTGACCCTAGTATCGTGGTGCATGCTTGTAATCTCAGCACTCTGAAAGGCTGAGACAGGAGGCCCACAAGTTCAAGCTTAGTGTGAACAATTTTGCAATGTATTTTGAGCTCATCTCAAAATGAAAAATAAAATAAAAAGTAGGGGTGAAGCACAGTGAATAAGCACTAGGTTTAATCTCCAGAAATAAACAAGCCAGACTTTTGAGTCACTTCACATTTAAAGGGTCATAAAAATTGAAAAAAAGTTAGAAAAAAATTAGTTTGAAACCTGTTCCTTCAGTGGTCCTCTTCATCACAGGAATAGGCAACCCTGTTAATTCCTAGTTACTCAAACTAAAACCCTTGAAATTATCTTAGGCTCTTTTCTTATTTCCACATTCAAGTTTTCAGCAAATATTCTGTTTTTTAACCAAAACTATACACAGAATTACATCTCGCTTTCACCTTTTCTATGGCCTCCGTTTCTGCACACTGTGATCGCCTAGCAATCTCCTTACTCTCCTCCCCACTACAGCTGCACCCAGCTGCCAGGTTATTTACATGAAAACCAAAGTCTCTTTTTTTCTAACTAGAAACAAATATTGCCATGTCAGCTTCTTTTATCACCTCTTCATTGAGTTTTCATCTTACTCAGTCTGTAAGCTCTCACAATGGTCATGAAGCTTTGCACAGCCTTCAGAGATCGTATAGCCCTTGAACAGACAAAGAACAGCCTTGCACCAGGATAACTCTAGCTGTTTTTCTCCCATCTTCTTCATGGATGTGCTTAAACATAATGCAAGAGGAAAGAAGAGACTTCTAGTAGCTAGACTAGGTAGGAGTCATTCACTCTTTCATAGGAAGGCATCCTGGGTTAAATAAATGAGATGTGAATGAGTGTAATCTCCTTGACTGCTATGGTAGATTAATGCTATTGAATGATGAAGAGAATTTATCCACAGGAAATCTTTAAAATAGTACTTCTGCTAACAGCTTAAATATAGTTAATAAACTAGAATACATCCATGTAGGAGGCCAAGTTTCCTGAAACATGACATGCTATATGATTCACTGAAGCATAAAATGAGGTGAATGATAAGTTAAATGTCTCTTCTTGGGGAAAATGGCCTGTAAACCTCATAGAGATCTTATTAACTTCTGTAGGAAAGAATTCATGTCTAATTGTAAAAATAAGAACTATCTTCAGCAGTATTGTTATTCTCTACTCTGTTGAGTGGAGTCCTTGATATCCTAATATCTTTGAAGTTATTATGATAGCTATTGAATCTAAGTGGACAAGACAATCCTCAAAATTAACTAAATAAAGTAATTTGTAACTTATTTCTTGACCACTTGTTTAAAATGTCACGTGCTTTGTATGTTTCCTCCACCTTACATTTTATCACTCTATCTTCATTAGCATTACCTGGCTTTCATTTAGTTTTTAGTTTTGGTGTTGCCATCAACATAATCAAGTGTAAAGGATTATGGTGGGCTTTTCGTTTTTGCTTCTGATCTGCCCTTCATACTCTCTCAGTGTGTAGAATGCATTTTGTATGCAATAAGTGCTTAGATTTTTACTTCATGTCATATCAAAAGTATATTCATTTGCATTATGATCTAAAATTGATACTGTTATTCTAAGTATCACATCAATGTTTTAAGCAGAAAGAGGAGCATGAAAGAATGACAGAAAGCTTTTTGCCTGATGAATATATAAAGAACTTTTCCTACCCCAAAACTTCCCCCCAAACATTTTCATATCATCGGTCAATAAACCACTCCAGTAAACAGCATCGCTGTTTTGCTGAATATTGTCAGGTTTGTGATTACAATGGAAATGTTGCCATGTAAATCTCAGATCAGCTCACAAAAGTAAAATAATAAGTCCTTCTGATACATTCATCCTTGTAACTCAGTCACTAGGATGCCAGGAAGCCCAAATTGCACAGACAGCCTTTGCTGATGTCACGGTACAAAGTTAACTTTAAACCCTGGATATATGAGTGAAACTCCTACCGATAAGTCCAACCCTGGCTGTTACATCTTTCAACCTGAAGCTCAAATTACATAGAACTGAGACTAAGGAGCTTCACTGGACCTGTTTGAATAGCACCCAGAATCTACAAACTTAGTAAAATGGCTGTTGTAGTAGTTAAACTGAACTATAGCAACTCACTTTGGGGGTCAGCCAAGGTATTGATGGCATGCGAGTTGTGTGTGGGTCACGGAGGCATGGCTTTAAGTCCTCTATCATTTCCTAGTCCCTTTCTCCCTAGTGCTGCTTCCGTGGCAGAACGAGCTTTGCTCTGCTATAACCTTCTGCTATGATGTCCCTGACTTGGAAAAAGCCAATCACGGACTGTCTCCCCTGAAGCTATAAGCCAAATTACACTACTCTTCCTTCACATTAGGGTGTCAAGAGCTGTGTCTCAGCAACAGGAAATTAACTAAGGCAGTTGTTTTGTGCTAAGTTTTGGTTTCTTTTATATAGCAATAGGCAGCTGGGATATGGGTATTAGATGAATAATTTGACTTCAAATATACAAAAGTTTTGTTACTAACTTATATTGTGTTTCCAAGTAACATTTTCCCCACAATTTATCTTATGGCTCAACCTAAAATATAGATGTAATAATTATTTCTAAATAATGGACATATTAATGATAATGATATTGCAGGCTTCCAAGTTAGAGCTATAATCACCTCATCGCTCTGCTTCTTGTGTGGGTGTACAAATGGTTCTTGAAAATCATCTGTTAATCATATTGTTTGGCTCTGCTCCATCACACCCCTCAGTACTGCAAGTAATTGAGGGGTTTGACACGTCCAGATTTGCACAAATTAAAACAACTACATTGTTTTCTCCTATAGACAATTTTTAATCCTTTTGTTTTTATCTATGAGAAAATAAAATAAATTGTCCTAACCAAATAAGAGAATAACAAATCATTACACTGTGTATCATGATCTTCAAAGTAGATACCCCAGAGTAATACATGAACAAAAAGATTCTGCCAAAAAGAAACAAACTGATATAATACAAACTTTCTTTTCAACAAACTAAGAAAAATTATTAGCATCAATGAAACAAATTAGTATATAATGTAATGCTTTTAAAACTACCAAGCACATAAGTTGAAATATGTGAACTCCTACTTCCTATTTATCTCTTTTATTTTGCTCTTTATATATATATAAATATGCATATATATTTTTTCTCATAGAAGAAAAACTATGCAATATTTGAGTTGCAGTATTTCTGTTTGACTTACTTCACTTAACTTTTTTTACATCCTCCGTGCTAACTCTCATTATGTTTTGTCTCAGCACGAGGAGTCATTAAACCGAGCACTTAGCAGATATTGTTAATCTTGAAAACATGTTTTCTTTCTGTGCTTCAGAATGTTATACTTCTCTGGCAATAGCTCTTCTACTATTCTGTTTTCTCTTTAGGGAACTTTTATTATTAAAGTTTTAGGTTGCTTAATCTTTTCAGTTTATTTATATATTTTTGCTTTTCTTTGTATGTATCAGCATTCTGAAGTTATAGAAACCTTAATTTTGAAACATTATTTTTCCTTTGAATTCTTAGTACTTTTCTTCACTTTGTTTTTAACTGTTCATGTTTTTCATTCTCGTTTTCATAACTGTTTGTTGTTTGAATGTCTTCTAGTTTTATTCATGTACTCCTATGTGTTATTTAAGGTAAAAGCACATGAAACTGTGTAAAAAGATTTGCTAAAATAAATATTGGTTGAGCAACTAATAATAAAAGTCTGGTTACTTTTCTGAATTTCTAAAAGTTTTAAATAACCTGTTAGCTATGCTTTCTTTCATTTGCTTTGTGTTTTATTTTTAAGATTCAATAATTATATATATTTATAGGGCAAAATGTCATGTTTTCCACTATGTTTATATTATGGAATGATATATCAAATTAATATATATATCCATATTTTGTAATATGCTTAATTAGATTTTTAAAAAATTTTCTGCATTCTTTGTAAGGTCTCTAAATTCTTTCACCTATTTAATCATGAATTGCCAAGTGTATTCTTTGAATAATATAAGATTTTTGTGAGGAAATCATAACAGTTGTTAGTGTTGCATAGCTAGAATTTGAAGAAGAGTGAGAAGCTGAAGAGGAAGTGTTCCCTTCCAAGGTCTCCATCAGTTACTGAGGTGGGTTTCCCTCCGTTTTTCTCCTTAACGCTGAGATCTTGCAGATTCTGCATTAGAATTCTTCCCCCGGCTTCTCTGGGAATAATGGCTTCTGCTCTTGCCGCTGCTTGCTCCCTCCTGTTTCTCTTTGCTTCTTTGTGTCTCAGTCCCTGGTGTCTCTGTCTGCCTGTCTCTCTCCTCCATGAATGCAGTCTGATAAATTTTCTCTTTTCACTTTTGTGATCCATTAACATCTTCATTTCATGTTATTCTCCACCTTCTCAGTAGGGCTCCCAAAGACTGGGAACTGCTTATGGTCAGTCCTTCCTCCTAACCCAGGTGAGGAGGTTTCTACACTCTTTATTAAACCTCAAGTGTTCAGGTTTCTCCATTCCAATCTTAGCAGAGAACAGATTTCAGTAAAAATAGAAGACTAAAGTCTGACTGTATTAAGTATTTGTTCAACTGATTATTTTAATGATGACACAAATGTGATTTCTATACTTAAATTTAAATTTTTATGAGGGCATAACATATCTATTCATACATATCAGGTTTTCTTAGGTTTAAATAATTATACTTAAGAGATTACTACCTACTACCAAAAACTCCCTGAGGATATATCATATTTTGACTGGGAAAAGTAGTCTTAAAACAATCTGAATGGCAAGCACAGCTCAAAACTGCTTGAAGAAAAACATCTGAGATGTTAGCATTCAATGCAGTTAGGTTCATTTGAGGATAATATATGTAGTTATTAAAGTCATGGTGGCTTTTGAAGACAGACCAAGATTTGATACAGGCAGGAGGGAAAGGAAATGGAAAGTTATTGTAGAAAACAGAAAATGTGAGCCATAAATGAGTCCCCAAGAAAAAGTGGGTGGTAGAGGTGTTCTGGAATCTCACTGGGCGGACTGCAGTTTGTGTAGAGCAAAAGGCTCCTCACGGAAGTATCAGAAAGTACCCCAGGCTGCAGCTGCATAGGTAGATGGTGCTTCCATAACCCCTGCAGGGAGAGGAGTGCTGAGTGAGAATGCACACACGACCAAATGACAAGTTTGCATCCTTGGAAGATTATTGCATCCTTGAAATAATCTTCCAAGGACACAAACCTGGTTGAGAGTGACTGAAAAGAGTTGAAGGAAAAAAACATGCTTAGAATGGAGAGACGGTATAGCTGTATACATTTGTATATTGAAAAAAATCAAATTGACAGAATTTACAAATGCAATATAGCAGGAAAAGAGAGGAACAAATTAAGCTTTCAAGCAAGGATGACTAGGAATTTGATAAAGTCACTTAAAATACTTATGAGAAGAAAAAGAATAAACCTGACTATTGATATATTACATTCAAAAATTTGGAGTGAATTCACAGCAGGATGTAAGTGTTAGAGGAGAATTAAGAAAAGACGTCTAGGGGCTGGGGATATAGCTCAGTGGAATAAGCGCTTGCCTAGCAAGCGCAGGGTCCTGAGTTTGATCCCCAGTACCGCAAAAAGAAAGAAAAGACGACTAGGCTATTGATAGAATCGATGAAACATCCACACAATATAGACAGTCAGTTCTTTCAGAAGGAAACTTTTTCAAGAAAGTATACAGCTAAGAAAAGAGAACAAAGTATAAAGGCTAAAAAGAGACACTTTAACCTTGCTTTTATTTTGAGAACTGAAGGAGATGCACCAGGAAAGACAGGCAGTGGTTTCCACAGAGACAAAAGAAGGTCAGGCTAATAGCTTCCTGGAGATCAAGGGAGAAGAAAGTTGCAAGAATCAAGGCCAGAAGTGATCAATACTGTAGGAGAAACTAAAGGAGAATAGGTTTAAACACAAGGCCATTAGATTTGATTAGAAAGAGTCAATTAACCTCTGGCAATGTGTGATAAGGAATGGACAACCAGACAGAACTGTTTCTTTGACTATTTAAACATCAATCCTGTAAAAGAGGGACTGCATTATATATTGTGTGTCTCTAGGGAACATAAGAACAACAATAATAAAAATGTTAGAAAGCATTGAGAAGCAACTTGTTCATAGAATTTTCACATGTATAGCCATTGAGAAAAGCGTACATCTAATGCTGTGGGGGGCCCGAGTCTCAGGAAGGCAGGGTGCTTATAAAGTTGTATCGGGATTCACCATGAGCAGATACCTTTAGGCAGAGGAACGACTTCATTTTCACGATTCAATAGTAAAGTAGTGTAGTGTTTGTCTATTGCCTTCTTCATTGCTGCAGTAACGAAGGTCAGTGGAGGGTCTGGACTGGAATGCCCTGTTTTGTGGGTACTGGGCCCTCATTAGGCAATGTGGCCTCTTGGCAGACTGTTTTGCTGCTGGTACCCCCTCTACACTTGCACTTGTAATTTGTGCAGCTGCTGACCTTCCTTCCACTAAAGTCATTGTTGTCCTAATCACGCTCCATTCTGCTCAGCACTTCCATAATGTCTGTCACTTAGGAAATTATCACAGTCATAAAATTAGCATAATCTGATGGTTTAAAAGATATCACAAAACTTTCTAAACTATTAAAGCTTACAGAAGTCTCGTGAGTTCTTGCTGATGTGCTACATACTTTAAGGGGGAAAAAGAGAAATAGTGTAGCCTGTTAAGTACAAATACATTATTTTCAGAATTTGAATTAGTATCTGCTCATTTGATCTTCATAAAGACTGTCAGGTACTGTGTGTCTACCTTTTGGGCTTTCTTCAGCATGGGAAGAGAAGACACCCCTTAGTCTGCACAATAGGATTTAGTTGATGACGGGTTGGCCCCAAACATGCCCCTTAATGAGGGCCCCAGACAGTCACTAAATTATCATCAGTTTAGATAAAGTACAATTTCACCACCACGAAACGTCTGTTTAGATCCTCAATGAGTCTCTGCAGCGCAATTTGTGAAACGGAGATAATGATATTGCCTGCCACGGACTATCCAAGGTTATAAGAATCGAATGAGATGTTTCTTGTGCAGCATTTTTTAAACCTTAATATGTTACATAAAAGAAATTTAAGAAACAAATTTGGTGAATAAACATAGCCTAGGAGGCCCATTCATCTGTTAAGAGTGATCAGTATCATAATATGAGATAGGTTCATGATCATGGACTAGTAAGGAAAGAAGAGTTGCAGAAAAAGCTAAAGAAGGGAAGAGAGTGATTGCTTCTGGCCCCAGTGGCTGCTGGGAGAGAGTGGTCTCATTTTGCAAGAGTCGCGGTAGCCCCCGGCTGTATGTCTCTGGGTTACAGGGTGGGGGCGGGGCGGAGCAGAGCATCCCCACGTGCAGCACAAAACCCCAAGTGCACCAATGAAATGACTTTAGAGAAGTTATCCACAAGGTGAGCTGGTGATGTTTTCCATGTAAATTTTTAATAATAGGGTAGACATGTTTGAAAATATTTCTTACAGATTTTTGTCTTATGTTTCCATTTTCTAAGAGTATTTCTGAAAATGTTATAACATTGATGAAATCGGATTTATCCTGCTTTTGTCTTTTCTAGTTTATATATTTTGTCTTATCTAAGAAGTTTTCCAGAAGGTGAGCAGGTGATGATCCAGTTATCTGTAGTGTTGATAGAGGGTTAATATTCTTTAAAGAATGATGCAGTAAGTTTCAGCAAAGCCAAATGTACTTAAAGGAAATGCTTGATGTAGTGATTATGCATATCACAGATTTTCTAGGGCACGATATTGCTCATATATTGTTTCCTAGGACTTCCCCCTATTTTATGATAGTGTAATTTAGATACAGTACAATTCACTCATTTTAAGTATACAACTTGATGTGTTTTTTCCAGTCTTATACAGTATGTGTCTACTGCCTCGTGATGTAGGATACTTACTGTTGCTCATAAATGTGCCTCTATACCTCTGGTCATCAGTCCCCTCCCACTATACTCAGCCTCATGGATCTGCTTTCTGTCCTCACAGTTTTCCCCTTAGAGAATGTGATATAAAGGAATCATATATTAGTACCTGGGCTTTTGTGTCTGACTTTTTTCACTTACCTAATGGGGGTTGGACCCAGGGCTTTCATATTGAACTACCTCTCCAGCCTTTATTTTTATTTTATTTTATTATTTGCTTTATTTTATTTTATTTTTTTATTTTATTTTAGCTTTGGACAAGGTCTCACTATGTCAGTAAGTTGCCCAGGCTAGGCTTGAAGTCAAAATCCTTCTGCCTCAGTCTCCCAGACTACTGTGATTACAGACAAGCACCACAACATTTTACTGGTGCTTTTTTATTGCTTAGTGGTATTTCATTATTTAAATATAGCCCATTGTATTTATTCACTGAGAAGTTAAACTTTTTGTCTCATTAATTTTAGTCATTTTAGTATGTTAAAGTTATATCTTTGGTGGTTGAATTTGTATTTCTCTAATGACATGCCATTGAGCATCATTAAATATACTTGTTTGCTTTAGTTAGAAATTCTACTTACACCTTTTTGTTATGTTTAAATTGGGCTTTCTGAATTTTTTATATTTCAGTCATGAAGTTCTTTATAAAGTTCTTAAGATGATATTCTTACCATGTTCTTCATGTAAATTTTAATAGGGCAGACATTTTTGCAAATATCGTATGTGTTTTTGTCTTGTGTTTCCATTTTCTAAGAGTATTTCTGAAAATGTTGTAAAATTGATGAAATCAGATTTATCCTTGTCTTTTCTAGTTGATGTATTTTGTCTTATCCAAGTATGTTTCACCTATTGTAAGGTCACACTAAAATATGCTTTATGATCCTTTTCTCATGTTTTATAATTTAAACATTTCTTTTTAGGTCTAAGACCTACTGCATGTCAATATTTACATGTAGTTTAAACTGAAGGATTTAGATCCTGTTAAAAATTATGAAGAGCTAATCTTTAAGCAGAACTTGTTCAAGTAGATAATGCAATTCTTCCATATTCATCCATCATTTTCAAAATTCTGTTAAATATTATGTTTTAATTCATCATATATTTTATATACATTTGTCCATCTTTATAACTACTTTATTGGATTTTTATTAGAATTTAATGATATCTACAGATTTGTTTGTTAAGAATTAACATATATATGATTTCTTTTGATCATGTAGGTAGCATTTTTCTTATTTAATTCTGTTATCTTTTTATAATGTGATTTTATACCTTCTTTCTTAAATTTAGGCTTTCATGTTTTAGTCTATTGTAAATTATATTTTAGAAATATAATTTCTAATTGTTCACTGCTAGCATATAGAAAAGTAGTCAGCTTTTATGTAATGACCTTGTTTCCTGTGAATTTGGCCTAATCTTTCTATTCTAATAGATTTTTTACAAGTTTCTTAAGATTTTCTGCATAAATGATCTTGTGGTCCACAAATAAGTCCAGTACTACTTGCTCCTTTCCAGTCTGTACCTATTTATTTTGCTTGTCTTATTTTGTACTGACTTTGGTCTTCTCCATGATATTAAAATCAGTATTTGATTTTCACATGTACATTATTTGAAATTCAAGTAAGAAAGCATTTAGTATTTCATCATAGAACAGGATGTTAGCTAAGGGAATTTCTTATATTTCCATTTATTATATTTAGTTTGGCAGGATGCTTTGTTACGGACCTATATTAAATTTTATCAAAAGCTTTTTTCTATGTCTTTGGTGATGATCACCAGGTTCTCTTCTCTTCTAGACTTTGAATATGGTGAATTTTCAAATTTAATTATTGAATAGCATAACAAACTATTTTTACCAAAATAGTCTTTTCTTAACATGATAAAATGTTTAGGCATTTCTGGATTTGATTTGGTATAAGGTTGCATTGCTAGGTTTATTTTATTCTACTCAATTTAGCTATAAATTAGTATTCACTTGTCCTTGCTAAAAAACTGAGAGTGTAAGGACAAGGAATGTTCATGAGGCTATGTAATATAAAAGCTAAATTTTGAACTTGAGCTTTATATGTTTGATGAGTTTTTGTCTGTGAATTTCAATACTTTTTCTTTGTGAAATGAAAGGAAAATGCTCAAAAGTAATGGGTAACTGGAGTGTGGGAGAGGAGAAGGGAAAGAAGGGGAAACCATGTATGTGTGCATATACAGGATAGCTAACAGTGGCACTACTGTCTTCTGTTGCTTTACTGAAAGGAACAGTTAATGATTACTTTTTTGATCATTATTGCATGTCTCTGTTTGTTTTCCTGAGAAACCACGTTGAAGACATCAGTGTGTAACACAATAACGTTTGTTAATTTCCTACCAATTTGTCTGTAACTCTGTATCATTTGTATTCTTCTTATGCTATTTTGTAAATGGATGTTTGTTTGTTAATATGTTTTCTTCCTTTATTTTAAAAATAAAACAATAAATAAAAATTTTAAAAATAAAATAATTAGCATACACATAAAATTAAAAATTATGAGTATCAGTATTTCACAAATCTTTTCTACCATTTTTGTGTCATGAGATATAACACACTGCACCATATTTTCATTTTCTGAAGAAAGCTATTCTGAAAGAAACCTTTCTGTGATTAAAAACCGAGACTTTTATGCAATGCTGAACTCACCTTCCAAATTTTCCACAGTTAAATATTCTAAGAAATTGAGACACAAATATTTCTGTCTATCCATCCATCATCCATCCATGCATCCATTATAAAAATAGTATCTATTTATCATAAAAAATAGCACCATTAAGAGTTAAAATCCACACATTTGCATTTTCTTGTAATACCCATACATCCTGGACATTAACTAGTACAGAAAGCATGTGTCCTATTGCATAAAAGAATGAACTACCTGCTATTTACAATCAAGACATTGAAACAAGTGAGTAGCTATTTTAAGTATTTAAGCTCTGATGTGAGGGCTAGTACCTTGCAGAGGAACTTATTGATTAAAAGCCCACATTAGTCCTCTGAGACTGTGTGATATGTACTTAAAAAACAGTCTGCAACAAGATTTCATATTAAAGTTGGTTTTTTCCTGTTCTGTAAATGCCTAAAGGTAAAGAAATGAGATAAATTTGATATTTATTTCCTGAAGCTTATATAACATAAGGTGTAAAGTATCTTTAAACTTTCAGCTTTCATAAGAAAATATTTTATTTGTTAGTGAGAAGCAAATTGTTGTAATGGAAACACTCACAATTTAGTTTAATAGATAGAAGCCTGCATCTATTGAATACAGCTATCAGCTTGGCTAGATTAAGAGGTTGGAGAGGCCACTAGGTGATGGGGTTGCTGTACTGTTCGTGGATCTGTCCACTGGTGCTCATAACTCCATATGCTGTTGGGAGCTGGGGCTGGGGAGGAGGTGGACCATCAGTGTGAGCCTTTGTTGGGGCGCATATCTCACTGGAACCCCCTGCTCCCTGTACAACAGAGGCTCAGCAGCTTTACACCACTGGATCACTATGCTCTGGCTTAGAGCCAGCAGCTGCTAGCTCCAACCTCTAAACTTTAAGCCAAAATAAGCCCCTCCTTCTTCAAGGTGTAGGTGTCAGGTATTCTCTTCCACCAGTGGGACAGGCAATCAATAAAAAAATGCAAGAGTTACAAAGCCATGCTCAAATATAAACATTAAGATTTAGTATGTTCTTGGTATATGAAAAAAAAAAAAAACCTTGTAGAATAGTAAACTCTTTCAAGGGTCCAGAGGATTTCCAATTCACCTTATGCTGGATTAGTCCTTTCAAGTGTAAGATCTTGTTTCATTCATGAAATGATCATATATATGGTCCCAGAAAGCCCAAATAACCTAACTTTTGATAGAGCTAAATAGGAAAAGCCATCTCTCTGTCTTCAAGTTTAGCATTTCTTGTTTATCCATAATGATGACAACTAGTTTAGTATAAACATTCCTGAAAGAGAAAAATATTAAATTTGGGATGTAATTCATGAAAGCCCCACTTTCAATATCATCATGGTGCACAAACTTCTACTGTCTGGAAGGGAGATATTTTCCTTCTGTGTTGCCATTGTAGAATGTGTACAGAGATAGGTTTATTTAGATTCACATTTACTTGATTAGTTTTTCTTGAGATAGCCCTATATGTTACACTTTCCAAAGATAATGTTAGAAGCATACTGAGATGTTGCAGAGAAAAATAAGACCGTCTGACTCTTTTGAAACAGAGAAAAAAGACATGAGTCCATTGAGTTCTTATAATATCAAAACTTTTGTTTTGCTTATGCAGCAGTAGAATATTCCCTGCCTTCTTGTTTTAAGACATGCCTCGGTCAAATAGCACACAACAGAAAGGAGTTTCTCTTAAATGCACGCCCCTTTCTCCCCGCCAGTTTTTGGCCCTCTGGCTGTTTTAATCTTCTTCATTGCTTCTGTCCCACACTTTCAGTGACCGTAAGTGTCTCAGAAGAGAAAGGCTGTACAAGAGTCAGCTGGGAGACAGCCGGAGAAAACAGCAGCGATGGAGCTGTGTAACTGCCGTTCAGTTACGGACACTTCATTTCAAAGCTCGCTTCTGCTCAAGAACAGTGAGGGGAGAAAAAGAGGTTAATGTGTTTGGATTACATTCAAGTTTTAAGATTAACTAAAAGAAAAGGAGGGAAAAAGTGCTAATGGCAAGAGCACACGGAAGAGGCATTATTATATTACTGCTAATGCACATAAAACATTGCCTGTTAAAATAGCATGGCAGCTTTACATCCTATTAAATATATCAAAGCTGTACTCCAATTACAAATCCTTTTATATGCACGTTTTAACAAATATGTCTTTGATAATGAAATGAAGCTGCAAGTTCTTCTGTGCTAGATACAAGCTCCACTACATAATGTAGCGGTGAAGAAAAAATTTATTACCTGGAGCAGACGACATTTTGAGCTCTCCTTCGATTTCTTTTCTCATTTCATAGCCTAGAATTTTCAAGTGAGCAGCTGCGTAGCAACTCAGTTTAAGGTCCTAAGCACCTGTCTCGTGATGGTTAACTACAACATAGTGTGTTATCATTTTCACAGCGTAATTTGTGGAGCTAAATTATGTCCTTGAGATGGTACCTGAACAAAGTCTGATCACCTCCACTTATGGTCTTAAAGAATAGCAGCTTTATTAGAAATCCAGTGGTGACTAGATTTCCTTAAAATTGAACAGCTTTTTCATTTTGAATGGCATAGGGTTAGTTTTATAGTATAGAAGTTTCAAACACATTGGTGTTCAAATTTACAATACAACTTTTAGCTGCATAACTGTGATGCTCTGACCTGAGGAAAAGTTGGCAGACATCGCAGTGCTTTTATTAACTGGATGCTAATGGACAATGCAGAGGGCATGAAGAACAATGCACAGCAAGGAAGAGCTGAATGTGGGTGACTGTCATGAATATGAAAAAATTACCATATTGGGCCACTAAAGATTATTTTTCAACAAAACCCAAATTTTGTTTCATTCATGCTTTAACTCATGAACAATTTTTTCTTACATAAAAGATCACATGCTTACAAATGTGTGCTTCCATTCACCAGAAATTGAAAGCTATCAAGTAAATCTAGTTGCTTCAATTTCTCCTTAATTTCATAAAGTTCAGTTAGTTTCTCAATCAGTTTAACTTTTGTGAATCATTTGGGTTATTTTACTTTCTTTCCTTTTCATCCTATTTGCTATCAGTTTCTGACCTTTCCGGGGTTTGAGTTCAAGGGCAAGGAGACAAATAGCGGTGTATCAAACTTTTGAACAAAATTATGATTTTGTGAACTGGTTTGTACTTTCTTGCCCTGGAAGTTGATATCTGACTCTCTCAAAGTATCTGTTTGTAAATTCTTTGCGATGGCCGTGTCGTACCACCATCACGCCTTACAGAAAATGCTGCTCTTCCCTCTTTGTGTGTCTTAGCCTGGCCTTCCCCTTCTGCTCATGGGATCTAATGCCTAAAGCTCTGATCTTTTCATTTTAGAGTCCAGTCATCCAGCCATCATGTATATAGGCTCCATATTTTGTGTACACAAAGTTCCTTATTATTTGCCTTAAAATTCTTACTAGTGTTGATCAGTTCTAAATTGGAGCAAACATGCTATTACTTTACTTTTTTGAATTGCTTGTCCTTAGATTTTTCAGAGGAATTATACATCATTCCTTTGAGTCCCATTACTACAAGAGACATTAATCCCACATAGTTGTTACCGGAAGTATTTTCTGGTTTGCTTTGAGTTCAACAGAACTGCACACTCACCACTTCTCCATGGAAGTCCCGAGGTTCATCACCATCAGAAAAGAATTAATTGTGAATGTGAATTACTTTTATAAACTAAACTACAAAGGAAAGATTTTTTCCCCTCAAATAAAAGTAGGACTGGTGTAATAAGAAGAGTAGAATAATGACACTTTTCTCCCCTGAAGACCCCAGATTATACTATGATTATATATTTAGGGAAATCAAAAAGTTGTTTCCTGTCATTTGACTCTTCCTTTCTTTACAGCTGCTTTCATTTCATGTTAGTCATCTCCATCTTCACTTTTGACTGACCTTTGTATTATTCATGCCGTCCCACTTTACTTATTACAGCTGCGGTTAACTTTTCCCAGTTTTTCACGTCCTTTTGATTTTCTTGCATTTACATTTTGCTTTCATATTTAACAAATAACAAGTTTCCATACATTTTAGGATTCTAGATCCATATTATTTTATCTGCTGTTTCTTTGGTATTTCCTCTTATTCACAAAGCAATTCCATAAAGTCAGAATAATAAAGAATTTCTAAAATGTTCCACTTATCCTTATGTCTATTCCTTCTGTTGTACTTTTCTTCTGTCTTTTTGATTAATGATCATTGTTTAATTTTCCACAGAAATTCTACAATTACCTTATTTCCCTTAAGTGAAAAAGTAAATGTGACTTTTTATCGTAAGTGTGATACATTTTTAAAATAGTTTAGAGAAAAATGAATTCTTGAAGATTTAACATTTTCTCTACACAGACATGATTTTTTTTCATTTTTTATCTTTTGGTTTCGGGATGTTTTAACATTTAAAATCACATGATCATAGATATTTTACTGATTCTTATGAAGTCTATGCTTTGATACTTGAGTAATTTGGTTTTGCAAATGGGATATTCATTTCTGGTATTTAGTCTAAATGATTACAAAATTTATTATGACATGATTAGATTTTATGTTAATTTACTAAAGTTAATTTAATAAGTTATTTGCTTGGCAATAGCTTTTTTTTAGTTGGTTGCTATTTATTTTCCTGGCATGCAATAACTTTCATACACACCACTCCATCTGTATAGAATGTGGCAACATCTTATTTTACTCAGTATTCTTCTATTGAATGGGGTGTATGAGTTATTAAAGATAATTTTGGTTTCTGATAAAAGTATATTTTCATATAATCCTTAGTGCTTTCATTAAAATATTAAGTTAGTAATCTATCTCAAACTCAAATTTGTAAATTGTATCTCATAAACAAATTTAGTTTTCAAATAATTGACTATTACTACAACTGCTATAATAGAAGGTTTTTCTTTGAGTCATCTATATCTTTTCTACATACACAAAGATCTATTTTAAACTTTACTACTTGGAACTATTGACTTATGACTTAACCACTATCTCTTGTTTTTCCGAATGCAGCTTTGTGACACGGTTGATTAGCTGGACGGTTTGCTTCCTTGTTATATTCATTGTCCTTTCCCTTAACTTTTGAGCATTGTGATGTCCGTCTCCACCAATGTTTTATTTCACATTCATTTCAGATCATTTATCAAGTCTCTAAACAGTTTGTGGGACTTTGTATAATTGGATTTTTTATAAATTTGGCAATATAAGTGAAAATGTATACTTCAAATTATGTAATTTTTCTCTTAAGTGAACATGGTTTTATTCCATTATTAAGAAATATATATATATATATATATATTTTTTTTTTTTTTTTGCGATACTGGGGATCGAACTCAGGACCCTGCACTTGCTAGGCAAGCACTTATTCCACTGAGCTATATCCCCAGCCCCTATTAAGAACTATTTTTATAAATACCAGTTAATTTCTAATATTTTAAAAACTTATTTCTATTATCTAGCTTGCCTGTGTCTCCAGCTTTCTTCCCAAACGCTGTCCTCTTAGCTCGATACATAGACTTCAGGCTTTTTCACAAACTTGCTTTGGCTTTTGCCATGAGAAAATATTTCCAGTTGATTCCTTCTGCCTGGAAACTATTTCTTTTAATAGCTATAATTCTCTCCCTTTGTTTTCATTCACTTCTTGGATTATATATGACCATTTCAGAGTACAGGTGCTTTACAGTATTCCTTAATGTAACTTGATACAGAGTATACAACAATCTACTTTATTCTCTGAAAACCAATGGTTAGATAGGAATATACTTTCGTATAGTGGTGGTAGCTAGTATGTCCATTTGCTATGTACCTTCTACTTGAAAGAAAAAAACTCTTGGAAATTAAGATTTGGGAAGTACTTGACATAAACACTAAAATTTTGTTAATGAAAAAAGTTTGCTACAAGTAAACTTCATATTACATTCAGGCATATTACTTGCAATATACAGCTAGTTATCTGAAGGACTTGAAAAATTCTATGCTTGATTTCCACTACAAAACGCCTTTGAGATCTCTCTGTTCTTCTACAAATGTTCTAAATGACACTCTCAGAATTTCCAGTGGAATGCTTAAACAGTTTCATTACTGTAAAACACACTTTGTCTTCTGTTTTTACCCACCTTTCATTCCTAAAATAAACTAAGGCTTTTTTATAATGAAAAGAGGCTTGTTATGGTTTACGGTTTTGGAGGTGTAATTAAGGAACCACATCCAGTAGTGGCCGTATCGTTGCCTAAGTACTGAGTCAGTAAAATAATCAGGTGGCAACAGACAAGTATGTGTGTGTCTTCCGGTATCTCTCTCTGTTCTCATGAAACTACTGCTAATTCCATCATCAAGACGCTTTCTAATAATCTTACCTATTCCTAGTGACTCCCAGGGGAAAGCCCTATCAACATTACAGTTAGATTAGTTTTCTTCCCTCTTCATACCTGAAAATGGAATTAAATTTCAACAGAAGAATTCTTGATAAGTATACTGAAGCATATGCAAACAATATCATTGTTCTTTAATATCTTAAGGAGGAGAAGGAAAAGATAGAAAAAGGCTTTAATAAAATAACTCTAGGATTTATGCCAAGAAAAAATATGTCATTAAAAATAAGTACAGCTATCATGCTATGAGAGATTCATTCTGGTATTAGAATGACACTCCAAAATGCATGGTAATTTGTGATAGGGGAATTTCAGAGGTATGGAAGGGGCCTGATGAGGAAGCTTATTCATATCCTCTTGTTATTTCCTTGTTAATTAATTGCCTAGAAAGTAAATTATTCCTATCATCATAATCACACATGGTGATTATTTTCCTTTCCAGACTGCCTTTGGCATAATGATCAATGCTACTCAAAGAACTATTATGCCTACCTGAAAATGTTGTTTTTAAGGCAGCATTTATAAGACAGGATGACAACGATTCTGCTGTTAATAGCAATGCGTCTTTGACATTTCATAGGAATTAATGATAACCAAAACAGTGAGCATTAATGCTAATATTTATATTCAGGAAGTAAAAATCTAAGTGATATGAAGAGGATACTAAAAATAATTATGACAAAAGCGCTCATTTTAATAAATAAAATCAATTTTGATAGCTTGTCAGAAAAATTAGAAGAGATGCAAGTTCTGTCACAGCTCAGCACTGAATCATTATGCTCATGTACACACTTGTTTTTGTTTGACCTTGGATGCATTTCTTCATAATTACATAATCTATTGTTTCCTCAGTAGTTATCTGAATTTTCTCTGATTTATTTGCATACATCTTCAAAACATACCAAGTCAAAGAAAGCAAGGCATATCAAGTCATCATACATTTGCAAGACATACTAGGTCAAAAAAAAACCCAAAATACAAATTTTGTGCTAATGTAGTATTATTAAAGACAGTGTAGAGCTCTACATGCATATGTAAAAAGGCAAAAAACAAACAAAAAACCCTGGATCTTAGTAACTTCACTTGTTCATGACATTCTTCAGGGCACATATTTCCTGTTGAAATAGTAGAATAGATTTTTATATGTTCTATTGATGTGTTGTTAATTTAGGTTGCTAGAGAATATTTAAGGCTCTTGAAAATCCATTGTATGTTTCCGATTTTTCAAGATATATCAGAACTTGATATTATTGACAGTGTATATCATATGATATAATATTTTGAAAAACTGTATGCTAGACAGAATTCCCATCAGATGACTTCATGTCTTGTATAGTCTCTTCAAATAACTATGCTTCACTTTTAAGGGTCTAGTCTTCTCCAATTACGCTCTAGGAATAAAATAGAAAAAATGTCTCTGAAAAGAGCATTTTGTGATGCCGTTCGGTCCCGTGAACACAGGAGTGGGAATGTGCTGCAAGCTGGGTGGGTTTGGTCCTGTGAACACAGGAGCGGGAATGTGCTGCAAGCTGGCGGCAGAATGTCGAATAGAGAAAGCCCAGAGGCAGGAACGGTCACCTTTTCTCAGTTTCCTGCTTCTGTGCTTCCTTCCTCCTATACTCAGCACAGTCACACTTGCGCAGAGAGAATGAACAGAAACTGTGATGAACACGGTCCTGTTTGGTGCCTCCACAGTGTGCAACTTCTTTGCATATTAATAATGGAGAAAACCCTGCATAAAGTTTAAAGAAAAACTCTGTAAGTTCTGCAAATGCAACGCAAAAGGTCCAAATTGCATTCCATATAAAAAACCCTTCATTTCTTTATAAGTTTGGAGAAAGTGGAAACAATTTACGGCATTAAACTAATAATTATTTTATAGCCGGCACATTTTCTATTCCTGTCCTCATCCTAGCCAATTACCCCAATAGATTTTCTCTTTACTTTCACTAAGTAAAGCTTGGCCTAATCGTGCTGAGTTGATGCTGTGTTGCTTTTCTACCGGTACTGAGATAGAATGATCTCCACCTCACTCGAACGACTTGCCCTTTACCCTTGCTGCGAGGACGGGCACAAGGACTGTGGATATACATGTGCACGGATACCTGAAGGAGGCCTGTTTTCTCTTTAAAGTCCTCAAAACCAAGAATTTTCCTTACTCCTTTAAAATGACTTCATCATCTGGGTTTGATTTTTTTTGTAGCACTAGGGAGATTTAGTGGTTAATTGCTAACTATAAACTGAATTTGGCATCCTTAAGTGCCCAGGGCCATCAGTTCTCACTTCGACCACCTAATCTGTTGTCTTTATCAAGTACAAAAACACAGCATAGAGGGCTTTTAGAGAAATTCTTGTTAATATTGACAGATTTGGGTAAAAACAAAAAGTGACCTATATTCCTCCAACTGTGACTCTTAGGAAAATAACTGTTTTTATTTGAAATATCTATAATTTTCTTGAAGGCCTAACCACTAAAATAGCTATAAGTTTGAGCCAATCACACTATGTGCTTTTCCCCCCATGACTTTATTTAGCATTTCTGTGTTGCTCCTCATTGAGTATTTGGGTTCTTGGGTTATCACCAGGCTCTGAAATGGGCAATAAATAAATAATTTGACAGAGACTCGGGATTAAGAGTATTTAGTTTCCTCAATTTATACATGAAAAATGTGAGGTACAGAACATTTGGGTAAATGGTAAGAGAACGAGTCCTAGAACCCAGATATCATCAGCATATTTTTGTCGTTGTTTTTGTTGTTCTGAAACAGGACCTCAGGATGTAGTTCAGTTTGGTCTTAAATTCACTATGTAACCCAAACCCAGGCTGCCTCCATCTTGTGTCCACCCTCCTGCCTCAGCCTCCCCAGTTCTGGGATTACAAGTGTATATCACCACTGTCAGTTATTTTTTAACCACCTTATATTTCCTCACAGATATGTAGGATTACTTGGATTCTTATAGTTTTTATCAGCAAGAAAATGACAGTGTTGTTCATCTAAGAGTGAAGATGATTTAAATTTTAAGATTTTCATCTTGGGTATTGCTACTTGTGAAATTGCAAATTATTTTATTTAATTTATAATTCCTGATGGTAAGAAATACACTAACTGGAAGAAAATCTTAACAAAATAACACGATTTTAATAAAAAGATTGAAAGTAATCAAAAGGAATGCATAAGTCTAATTACGTTTGTCCTGTTTTTAAATCTAACTTTATCTCTCAATCTGTCCAGTGATATACACAAGACTAAAAAACAAATAACAGTATTTGTTATCATCCTTATTGGAGTAACTCACACCTTCTAATAGAAGGTTCCATATTTTATCATTTCTTAATGTTCAGTCATTTACAACAAACGGCTCAGTGAATAGTGGACATTATTCCTATGACAGAATCTTCCCATTCAGTTTCCTTTGTATTTTTTATCCATGCATTTTAGAAGGATGAATATATTAATTTGATACCTTTTTAACTTATGCAACATGAAATGAGAAAAATCAAATTCTACCTCACCACATCTAATTTTAAAAAAAAGAAAATTGGAAAATTAACTCAGTATGAACAACATTAATTAAGTACATGGAATTATATGATTCTCTTTTAGTCTTCCTAATTCTTGGTTGAGGGAGTTCTTCAAAGATAGATTTCTTTTTTCTAAGAGTAAATAATGTCTGGCCAATCTCTCATAATGTGAGCGATAGTTAGAACACTGTTTTCTCTTGACATTATGGTATAGGCTGCCCTTTGAGCCAATGGAAGTGGCACGGAATGTTATACGATGTCAAGGGCTCCCAGCACTCAGGATCCATTGTCTCTGCCTAGATGTTTCACAAGCTTCACAGCATATCCTATAGAAAAGTTGCGCTTTTGTTTTAAATCCTTCCTAACTCCATAGAACGTGGTCATTATCTATCTCAATTATTTTTGTATGTACTCTGAGAGAAAAGGCTCTCATTTCCAAAATGTGCATGGAGTCACCACATTCAAAAGTAATACGGAAAAGTTAAAATTCTAGGAGCGATTATATCGTGCTTAGAGCATGGTTATGGTGAAGGAATGACTACCCAAAGAAATTGTCCTGAGTTTTCACTTCCAACTGTGACTCAGACCTCTGCTTGCACAGGGCTTGAACTATACATGATCTTTGTTAGTGCAGAGTTACATTAAGTCGTGGCTCTGGGCAAAGGCAAACTACACAGCAAGCTAAAAATCTCCTTGCTTTGCGGTACAATCAGTGTGTCATCACAGCCCTGCCTTCTGTGATAGGCAGGATCAGTTTGGATTTTATGCTATAGCTAAACCATCCCCTGATTTGTTCTTCTCCAGTCACTTTGTTATGAATAATCACCTAGGGTGACTTTCTTTAGATGACAAGGAAATGCTAATACAGCAGCTCATGAGATGGTGCCAGTTGTTCAGGCTACGTGGGTCTTTTAGACATTCAAATATGGCCCCTTGTATTGAATTTTCGTGCATGCAATGCTGCTGCACATGACCCAATATATGGCTTGGTGGTTATATAATACCTGGTTCCTATATGGCTGTTCATATTACATGAAAATGGGATCCTGTTCAAGTCTTTAGTTTCCATTAAAGCCCATTAGTAAATCAGAAACTGCTTCCAAGGAAAATAGCTAACAGCAATAGATGGCATGGTTTTCTTTCAAATACTCAAGGTCTATCTTGTCCTTCTCTGTTAGGTGCATTCCTTACCTGCTGTAAATACTGCAAAAAATGATGCATCTCTTAGATCATAGTACCACAATGTCAGACTCATCTGTCCAGCAGCCTAAATCTGTTTAATAGCTCATGAATGTAGCTTCAACACACTTACCAAGGTCTTAGCAAATAAAATATATTATGATCAAGAGAAATTCACTCCTGGAATTCTGGAATTCAAGTTTGCTTCTACTTTTAAAAATAAATGTAAGTGAATTGACACTCATACTATTATTACCATTGCTATTCTATGATTCTATAGTCTCCAACCACTAAACTCATATTTTGTTTAAATACTTATATGAAAAAGTTTACATTATTGTTGTCAAATATATTATTATTATGGTTGAGTAAATTAGGGTCATCAATTGGAATCCTTCTGTGATTTATGTGCCTTTTGACTATGCAGTATGTTACATTTCCTGGTTATTTTCAGCACCCCTAATCTTATATTACTCCACCTACAACACACATGTACCATGAAATACACATACACACACATACAAGCAGATATATGTGCATGTGTTTCACCTATGCTGAAAAATATATAAATTTTCAGTGAAAAGGAAACTATATTTTGCTTTAATTTCATTAATTTTTTTGTTTCTTCTAGTGGTTGGAAAGTATCTAAATACTTCTTCCACGTAAATGTTCTGGGTGAGGAGCTTAATGAGTTAATAATGTAAGATCACTTTTGGATATTATCTTCATTACTTTTCTCTCATTGCTGAGATAAAACAGCTGACACCCAAAATGAAGGAAGGAAAGGTTTATTTAGCTCACAGTTTGTGGAAGTTTCAGTCCATACTCGGCTGGCTCCAGGGCAGAGTGGCCCATGGCAGAGGCAGAGGGCTGCAGTTCATGCTGGTGGAAAACAGCAAGAGCAGCAAGAGCAAAATGGAAAGAGTGCAGAGAGTGAGCATGTTTCCCTCTTTTACTCTGTATGAAAATTACCTGCACCAGAGCAGGTAGAGCACCCACATCCGTAATTCTAACACTAGACCATGAATCAGTCATAACCTCTGGAAGCCCATCCCAGTAAGTGAGTAACAATAGTTATCACAGTGTGTTTAGTTATCTTCAAAGTAGTTACTCAGAGTATGATATGTAAACCAAAGAGATTCTCACAACAAAGAAACAGACAGATAGTAATACAAATCTTTATTTTCAACAATGATAAACTTGCACTGTAAATGAGACCAATTTGTATACATTAAAATATTGTTTAGACAATGGACTTTATAACTTGGAGAAGCATTTTAATTTCTCTCTACTGCCTATTTTTCCCTGTTCTATTTTGTTCATTCGTGCTTTTCATATAAGAGACCATGCAATATGTGAGCTTACCTAAGTGGGTAAGATAAATGTGATATTTATAGACAATCAAGTACGATGTCACCACAAAGAAAAATCAAATTGACACATTTGTAAATAAGTGGATGCAATTTGCGAACATAATGTTAAGTAAATTAACATTACACTAACTTATATACTGATATGTTCCTCAGCGTTCGGTATGTCACTGAAAGTATTACCTATCATCTATCTGTATCTATCTATCATATAACTGGAATCCAATCACTCCAAAATGTTCAGGATTTTATGAATTCTCTCTTTTATACCCATTCATTGGCTCCTTATTCAGTAAAATTCTCATGTGAGGAAGAGGCGTGAATTACTGAACCCCCGAATTTATCTCCGTATTTTGGACTGTCACAGTCTTCACCCTGCCTAGTCACACTGTCCCCAAATGACTTTCCAATTTCTGCTAGACCCTGCAACCTCTGTGTCTGGTCTTCCCTTCTGCCTTTCAGCTGGACTGAGTCTCAGTTCTGTTCGAATGTGACTTTTGCTCCACATTCAGTTCTGAAGTGCCTCTCTGTCTAAAGTTTGGTTCTTTTATATTTCCTTGTATATACAGATTTTGAAACCATGACTCTCCTGATTACTGAACAGTGATAATAAACGCCATTTTTCTGTCTTACAAGTATATCCCAAGTCTACTGTTTTATTATCAACAGTCCGGTAGACAAAGAAATATACTTATATGAACAATTATGGAAGACTACTAACAACCAGCCCTGTATCAAAAATTTCTATTGTTTCACTTTCTATTTTTTCACACGTAAAATGGAGAGCATAATTTCTATTATTAAAGTGCCCCAGTAGCTTCTGTCCCGTGAAAACCAACGACAGAAGTCCTGTTCTTACTATCATAACGTGTATGAGTGATTTGGCTTCTGGCCCCTACATACTTTTTCTAATTTATTAACGTGCTCTATTATATTTGCTATTTCTCTAAAATAGAAAAAGAATTGCATAAAAATTGAGGAGGAGTATCATTTTTTGAGGTATTCATGCTAGAAATTCATGACTCACCCCCATTTCACTTATATATTTTATAAGAATCGTTTCAATATAAAAGAGCACCATATCACTAGCTAACAGTTGATCCACTTTTTATTTTCCTTTACTGCACTTTTTATTACCTACCTGACATTTTATTTTCAAACGCTCTATCACTTGAGTGCTATGACATTACACACTGTTGTGAGGCAATGTTTTACTTATTCTTAAGAGTAATGTCAGTGTGTGCTTGGGGACTTCTCTCCTCCCTGTATCTCTCTCCTCTCCCTCTCCCTCTCCTTCTCTCTTCTTTGCTCTCTCTCTCTCTCCCTCTGTACCCGTGTCTCTCTTTTATCATCTCTCTGTACCCCCCCCGTCCCTCTATCCCTCTGTACTTCTATCTTTTTGCAGTGTTTCTGGTAGAAACCTCGATGTTGCCAAACTGCCTATGGAGAAGATATTTTCTCTCTTTTTCTTGGTGTACATCTGATAATAGAAAATACATTTCATTTCATAGGCATCCAATGAATAAAAAATTAAATAACTCAAAATTTATGTATCCTCAAAACTTAGTAAATAGCTGTTCAATTGAATTGCAATGAATTTTACCAATTTTTAAAAATTTTAAAATCCCACTATATGCTGTTAGAGGATAATTCTATTAATTTGTGGCCATCTTTTTAATTTTAATTTTTTTCAAAATATTATAATGGTACATTTTTTTATTGGCTAGTGTAGCAGCTATACTCATTTAGAAGTTGGAGGCGTGGGAAAAGTTTTGGGGAAATTGAACAATAATGCAGTATCAAGCATATAGCTACTGAATGTAGAGGATATTGAGGACCTGAAATGTGGCTACTCACGACTGAGATGCCCAGTAAGTCCAGTACATGCAACAGGTATTTAAAAACAGAATAAAAATATCTCATTGTTAATTGTGTACAGATAATACACTAGATGAATTGGATTCAGTGAAATATACTTTTATTTTCCTGTTTCTTTAAACTTATTGAAATGTGGCTGAATAAAAGTGTAAATTACATCTAAAACCCCCATGTGTAACTTGCTTAGTGTTTCTCTTAGAAACACTGGGCTAGAGATAAATAGAAGGAACAATGTGAGAATTGGTTAAATTTTTTATAGAGAAACATGTTTATTTTTTAATTTTAAACCGAAAAAGTAAATATACTAAAATAGTTTCAAAACAGGCTAGTAAGAGTGTAACTATAGTTAATATATTGTGTGCTGTTATATTCATGGTAGTTGTTCAGAATACAAGATATAGGCATGAAATATTCTCCAGAAGAGCACTAGCACAAAACTTCCCTGTGAATTAACTAAGAGAAACTACCTATATAGCTACCTTAACTACTCTGTGTGTGTGTGTGTGTAATTTTCCCTTCATTCCTTTCCCTTTTCTCCCATCATTGTTTCTTTGCTTTTGAACAGATTCTTTCCTATTCACAATATCTATTGTACATTTTGGATCTTATTTACTCTTTCAGTTTCTCATACTAGCAAGACAATATGATGTTTATGCATGTGAGTCTCATTTATTTCACTTGTAAGCAGAGTCTTGAGTTGCATTCATTTGTGTATAAAAGCATCAAGATTATCTTTATTTATGGCTGAGTAATATTCCATTATATAAAAAACACATCTGTTTTAATCCATTCCTCAGCTGATGGACATTTGGTTTACTCCCAGGATTTAGCTATTACCAACTGTGCTCCTATAAACATGGGTGCACATACAGCCCTGTGGTATGATGTTTTTAATTCTTTTGGGAAGATACCCAGAAGGGAAACAACTAGGTTGAATGGGAAATTTAATCATAGATTTGATGAATCTCCACACTGCTTTCCAACATGGTTGCACCTCTGCACTCCCACCGACAGTGGAGAATTCCTCTTCCCCTCAGCCCCACCAGCATTTCTATCAGTAGATTTCCTGATGGCCACTCCTTCTGGAGTGAGATGGAATCTCATTGATGTTTTAATTTGCATCTCTCAAATGACAAATGACATTGAACTTTTTTCATATAGTTATTTTCCATTTGTATTTCTTAATCTGAGAAGTGTGTATTCATCTCAGATGTCCATTTTTGGATTGGGTTTTTGAATTTTGGGGGTCTGACTTTTTTTGATTCTTTGTATGTTCTAGATAGACTTCTTTTGTCTGAGGGACAATGGATTACAGTTTTTTCCAACTCTGTGGGTTGTCTTCTCACTTTGTTGGCAAGTTCTTTTGTTGTGCAGAAATATTTTAATAAGATAAGATCCTCAACCAGGGATATAGCTCAATAGCACAGCACCTGCCTGGCAAATGCAAGGTCCTGAGTTTGATTCCTGGTACCAGAGGGGGAAAAAAAAAGATATGGTCCCATTTGTTGATTCTTTGTAGTATTCCCCACGCAGTCCGGGTTTTGTTCATGAAGTCTCTGCTTATATCTACATATTCCAGATTTTGACCTAATTTATCTTCCAGAATATTTAGTGTTCTTGTTTTAACATTTAGAACTTTAATCTATTTTGACCTTAGTTTAGTGTTTGGTGATAGACATGGGTCTACTTTTAGTCTTTGCCATGTGGAGGGCCAGTCTTTCCAGCACTATTTAGTACGGAGGCTATCTTTCTTCTAGTTGAACGAGTTTGGCTCCTTTGTCAAAGATAAGGTGGTTTGGTATGTTTGGAATGATCTATTCTGTTCCACTGATCCTCAGGTGTGGTTTATCTGCCATTACCATGTTGATTTTTGTCACAGTAGCTCTACAGTATAATTTAAGTCAGAGATTGTGATGGTCTCTGACTTGCCATCGTTGCCCAGAATTGCTTTTGCTATTCTGGGGGTCTTCTGGTTCCAAATGAATTTTAGGAAAGTTTTCTCTAGTTCTGTAAGATATTCTGGTGCTATCATGATTTGGATTATATTGAATCTGTATAACAGTTTTGGGAGTATAGCCATTTTCACTATGTTGGTTCTTATCCATGAGCAAGGGATATCATTCCATTTTCTGATATCTTCTTCAATCTCCTTTTTCAGAATACTATAGTTTTCTTTCTTTTTTTATTTTAAAAATAAAAGAGCAAAAACATAACAACACATACATTCACAAAACAACACAAAAACTATACAAGCAATACCGAACTTCAGACAAGGTGATAGGAAGGTGATAGGAAATTAATGATAGTTGTTGTATTACCTGTTGATATCTTCAAATCGGTTACTCAAGCAAACTAATGTAGACATGCAAGATTGATAAAACAATTAAACATCAACTGCTTCTTTCAATAAAACAATAGAAGTCAGTAGTAGAACTATGTTAGCTTTTCTGTGTGTGTATATATATGTATAAATAAATATATATAATATATAATATATAATATATAATATATAATATTGTATATCACACATGATAAATTTATAATATATATTATATATATACTATATATATTATATCTATATAATTTTCATCTTCTTTCTTTTCTTTTTTCCCTCATCATGGTTCTTTCCTTTTGAGCAGTTTCCTTTCATTTCTTATTATCTATCATACCTCTTAATTTTTATTCACTCAGGTTCTTACACTACAGAGACAATACACATAGGGGTCTGATTTCTTTCACTTATGAGTATAGTCTTTAGTTGTGGCCATTCACCTATAGAAGCTTCGAGTTTATCTTTCTTTATAGCGGAGTAATACTCGATTATATAACAATACACAACTTTTTTAGCCATTCCTCAGTGGATGGGCATTTCAGTTGCTTCCATGATTTAGCTGTTGCAAATTGTGCTGCTATAAACATGGGTGAACATATATCACTGTGACATGATGTTTTCAGGTCTTCTGGGAAAATACCTGGAAAGAGAATAGCTGTATTGAATGAAACCTCTCATCCTAGTTTACTGAGGAATCTCCAATCTGATTTTCATAGTGATTGTACCAGTTTACACTCCCACCAGCAGTAGAGAAGAGTTCCCTTTTTTCCCACCTCCTTGCCAGCATTTTCCACTAGTTGACTGCTTCATGATAGTCATTTTTACTGGGATGAGATGGAATCTCAGTGTTGTTTCAGTTTGCATTTCTTGAATGAGTCATGATGTTGAACATTTTCTCATATATTTATTTGCCATTTGTATTTCTTTATCTCAGAAGTGTGTGTTCATCTCAGATGCGCATTTTTGGGTTGGATCTTTGAATTTGGGAGGTGCTGATATTTTTTTAACTCTTTACATATTCTAGAGAGAAGTCCTTTGTCCAAGGGCCAGTCACCCAAAATTTTTTCCCAATTTTTGGGTTTTCTTTTTACTCTGCTGGTGATTTCTTTGGATGTAAAAAACTTTTCAGTAAGATGAGATCCCAGCTGTTGATTCTTTCAGGTATTTCCTGTGCAGTTTGGTTTTTGTTCAAGGACTCTCTGCCTACCCCTATATCTTCCAAAATTTTATCTAATTTCTTTTCCACTATATTTTGTGCTTCTGTTTTAATGTTGAGATCTGTGATCAATTTTGACTTAAGTTTGGTGCATGGCGAAAGACTTGGATGTATTTTCAGTCTTTGACTTTGTGGTAATCCAGTTTTTCCAGGGCCAATTATTAAAGAAGCTATCTTTCTTCCACTGAACTTGTTTGGTCCCTTTGTCAAAGAACAAGTGGCTGAGTGTATTTGTGGTTGTGGATGTTTTTTCCAGTCTGTTCCATTGACCCTCAGATCTGTTTTAGCCAGTCCATGTTGATTTTATTACAGTAGCTTTATAATATAATTGCAGGTCAGGGATTGTGATGCCACCTCACTTGTCTTTGTTGCCCAGGATTGCTTTTGCTCTTCTTGGTCTCTTCTGTTCCAGATGAACTTTAGGAATGTTTTCTCTGGATCTGCGAGGTATGCTAATGGTATTTTAACTGGAACTTCATTGAGTCTGTACAACAATTTTGGTACAAATGTGGTCAGTTTCACAATATTGGTTCTTCTTACACATGAGCAAGGAATAATTTTCCATTTACTGAAATCCTCTTCGATCACTTTTTTTCAGAGTACTGTTGTTTTCATGGTATGGATCTTTTACTTCTTTTGTTAGATTGCTTCCTAAATATTTCAGTTTTTTGGATGCTATGGAGAAAGGTACGGTTTCCTTAATTTCTCTCTCAATGTGTTTGTTGTTTATGTATAAGAATGCTATTGATTTTTGAGTGGTGACTTCATATTCAGCTATGCCGCTGAATTTGTGGATTAATTCAAAGAGCATTCTGGAGAGAGCGGCTTGTTAGCGGCGGAGACGCCCGGCGGTCCCACGTTTCGCGCGTGTCGGGCGAGCCGCGCGGGAGAGAGGGATTTGCTGGGTCCTAGCGCCCCGAGAGTACAGACGGCTCGATCCCTCCCGCCCCCCGACCCGGCGCAGGTCTCCGGCGACTCCCGACAGAGAGCGGCTCTCTGGCGGCGGCAACGCCCA